>PVJN01000986.1:0-161673 GCA_004026805.1 Lasiurus borealis
AAAAGATATCTGATTCAAATACAAGACCAGTGGACTAAGAAAAAGGTTACAGCCAATTTATGGTGATGGGTAGCAAGACATCTCCACCACCCTAGAGCAATATCCCACCAAATCATAGTCAACACTGCCAAGACCTCATGGCACAAAACGTGGCCCACGGCCCAGCCCAGCCCAGAAAAGGTCACTGTGGGTCCTGGATAATGATGTCAGGTAGCAATGCTGGACTTCCTCTCCCTAGCATCTACCCTCCTTGCAGTTTCTTTAGCTCAGGAACCCAACTTGCTTAATAGCCAGATGCAAACATTTTATAGTTCAACCAAATGTTTGTGATGCATGTTTACATGCCTCATCTCATTTGATCCTGACAGAAGTCCTGGAGTAGGTACATTGGAAACTCAGTAGGATCCTATTTTCATTAGTTGGAAAATGGAGATTTATGGTAGAAAGTTTAGAAACTTGACCGGACTGAAAAGAAGTAAAAAATTGTGGACCTTGAAAATGACTTCAGGTTTCCTCACTGCACAGAATATAGTCAAACACTGCTGCAGTTAAATATTTTATTCTTTGTTCTTCCTGTGTGATCTACAGTAATAATCTACTTCATGTGGATATTTACTGCTGTGTTGCTGACAATTACCTGAAAGAGAAGTTAGGGTATTGGGTTGGAAAAAGTTGAGCTAAATCAGAAAGCAAGTCTAATTAAGCAAGTTTATATATATAAAAGGCTAAGTTGACTCCCACATGCAGGATACATTTAAAGCTCTCGCTGGTGCCAATCACATGTGTGTCGTTTCTTTTTTTAAAATATTTTTATTGATTTCAGAGAGAAAGGGAAAGAGAGATTGAAACCAATGATGATAAGGAATCATTCATTGGCTGCCTCCTGCAGGTTGGACGAAGCCCACAACACAGGCATGTGGCATGTGTCCTTGACCAGAATTGAACCTGGGGCCCTTTAGTCTGCAGGCTGATACTCTATACAGAGCCAAACTGGCTAGGGCACATGTGTGTATTTCTATCTGTCACTGTCAATTGTGAATTTGGTTGACACTTCTATCATAGAGAAAGGGCAAATAGCAATATTAAAATATTTCTTCTAATTAATTTTCTTTAAATGTGCACAAACCCATGCATCATGACACTAGTAATTCTATAATTATAAACTCTTCAAATAAAGTTCTAATAATTCTCTCCTCATGTCAAATAGTTAAATACACAACAAACCTAGGACAAATGGGCCAGACTAGAAAAGCTCTTTGAGTTGAACCCACATAAATAATTTGCAAAATTGACCATATATCCTATATAAGAGAGGGATATGCTAATTATCTGTTACACCCTGAGGTATAATGACTGACTGTGTAACAACCAGATCACAGATCTGCAGGAGGGTGGGGCAGTAAACAAGCAGGCAGCAGAGAGCTACAGGATGGGGCAGGGAAGCAAGCTATGAAGTGGGAGGGGTAAAGGGTGAAGGTGAGGAGCAACAGGAGGGCAGCAGCAATCTAATGGCACACGAATTCATGCACAGGACTACTAGTATTATTATATTAGCTAAATCACATTTATAAAAATCCTTATTAAGCAAAGTTTGACATAAGGGGTTTTTTTTTGTTTGTTTTATTTAAAATGAGAGTCAGAGAACAGTTCTGCAAAAGTGAAAAAAAGGAAGGTATGAACAAATGAACAGTTGGAAGGGTAGTAAAAGTGATGACAGGAGTTTAGAAATGAGATCATCTATCTTAGAACACACAACTTTCAACTTCTAGGGAAATCTACTCTTACACAGAAAAGAAGGGGGTCAATAAATCACAAATCTTCAGAAAGTTTCTCTGAGAAAAAATTCACAAAAATTCTATAATCAACAATTGCAGTTAAGGAATGATTTCATTTTTTTTTTTTATTTATACAAATATTTGCTTATATTTTCTTGTTTCCTTAAAGTAGATTTTTAGGAGAACAATTACTCAGTCAAAAGGTATAGGTTTTCAAAAGTCTCTTTGTACCTAGTACCAGATCATATTCTAAAAAAGATGTAGCCAAAACTGGTTTGGTTCAGTGGATGGAGCATCGGCCTGAGGACTGAGGAATCCTGGGTTCGGTTCCTGTCAGGGGCATGTACCTTAGTTGCGGGCACATCCCCAGTGGGGAGTGTGCAGGAGGCAGCTTGTTGATGCTTCTCTCTCATTGATATTTCTAACTCTGTATCTCTCCCTTCCTCTCTGTAAAAAGTCAATAAAAGATATTTAAATAAAACAAAACAAAAAAATTGTAGAAACTATAAATTGAAAAAACAATTTTACTGCATCGTTATTGATATTAAGCACTATCATATAAAATGTCTTTAATTTGAAATGTGAAAATTATTCTTCAATTTATATTATTAATTAGAGGAACAACTACACAATATTCCTGACACTTCCCCAAAGCAACAAAAAGAACACACCAAATATAACCTTAATTCCTGTCCTGTTATTCTGCATGCGAAGAAAATGCTCATATTTTTAAATGCCTTTAGGATTTGGAGAGAGATTGCATTAAATCTGAAATTTTCTTTGGGTAGTTTGGACATTGTAACTTTCATTCAACTTGTTTGTTCACAGTAGAATTCTTTTTTATTGAATTTGGTGGGGTGACACTGGTTAATAAAATGTTATGGTTTCTATAATACATCACTAGTATATTAAATTGTGTGCTTATCACCCCAAGTTCCATAGTATAATTCTTATTGAACAAAAATATACTTTTTCCTTTAGATCAGAAGGTGCACATACTATCACAATTTTAGTATACATATAAATAAACCTTTAGCTCCACATTTACTAAAGCTCCATGCCTTACAACTTTAAAGTCTAATAAAAAGAAAAAAATGAAGATGATTTTGAAAGATTGCAGTAGTGATTGCTGTGGGGGAATTGAAGTTGGAAAGGTAGTCAAGGCTTCAGCATTCGGGGAATACTTCCTGTAGGTGATTATGTTCGGCAGAGAAAGTACATTCTTTGATCCCATCTTTGAAAGAAAGAGCATACATTGTACCCACACACACAAAAAAAAGGAAAAAATAAGTTCTGTAGACTCTCTTATCAATAATTTCCTCCTTTAATTTTGTAGATTTGCTGGGTGTTTCAAAGTCAAGCTGTAAAAAATTTGCTTTTAAAAGAGGTAGCAGGAATTGGCTTTATTTTAATTAGATACCAGACCAGGAGAGGGGGGGAGGAGACAAAAACAATAACCAAAATGAAATTAAAACCACTTTGATTTTTTTCTTTTATTACAGCACCAAAAACACATTTTGATTTATCTTATAGAAGATGATATAAACTAGAAAAGATATGTAGTTAACATTACAAAATCAACCAAATGCTTTTATATTTTTCTCTAAGGTAACTATAACTTACATCTGCAACACTTTGCTTGACCTCGGTTTTCCAGGCTGTTTTTCTAGACTGCTTCTTCTCATCCACCTGACTACTCCTTTCACCTACCTCAGAAAATACCTGTTCATTGCCTTCTCTTTGAGAACCGATTTCCTCAAAGTACTAACCTGGTCTTTTGCTGGAATCCTCTCCTTGGGTAACCATATTTACTAAGAGTATCATACATTAAATATTCAGAAATGTCTGTATCAATACAGATATACCCACCAAGTTTATTTTCCTGCTTATTACATTGTATGTTGGACAGCTCCACAAACATCTTAAATTCTATACCTCTAAACCTGCTTTCCCTTCAGTATTCTGTTGTGTTTTTTTTGTTTGTTTGTTTGTTTTGTGTGTGTGTGTGTGTTTTTTTTTTGTGGGGGTTTCTTAATATATTTCATTGATTTTTTACAGAGAGGAAGGGAGAAGGGATAGAGAGCCAGAAACATTGATGAGAGAGAATCATCGATCAGCCACCTCCTGCACGCCCCCAATGGGGATGTGCCTGCAACCAAGATGCATGCCCTTCACTGGAATCGAACCCGGGACCCTTCAGTCCACAGGCCGACACTCTATCCACTGAGCCAAACCGGTTTCAGCAGTATTCTGTTTAAATGAAAGGTGCCACCACACACAGCTACCATATCAAAATAAAAGACTCTTTCCTTTTCCTTATTGACACGTTCCACCCATTATCAAGACCAATTGTCCTACTACATTGTTCTCTAAGTTTATGTAGCCCTTTATTTTAAATTCCAAGATATTGTCCAGATCATCATTTTATATACTCTTTCTAGAGGACTCTCCTTATTCATCCACGACAAACCTGAAGAATCATTATAGCATGCATCCCGGGTCTCTTGCCTCCCAAATTCCAACAGTTTTCCATAGTAGTAAGGACTAAGTACCATTTCCCAACAAAAACTTTAGGATTCTCTGTTCATGCTTGTCTTCACTATTATCTATTCTCAATTCTGTCTCCACTTTCCAAATGTAAGCACTTATTTTTCATCTTTGGATATTCATACATTGTGTTTCCCCAACCTGAAATTCTTTCTACTCTCACATTCACTTGGAAAAACCTGTCACCTTTTAAATGTCAGCTTAAACATTGGTACATCAAATGTGTGAATTCTAATATTTAGCATAATGATCACTGGTGTTTCCTATGATGGTAAAAATAAACAAAGACATCAGTCATATAACTCCACAATCACCAGAAAACATAATATTTTCATGAGGAAATAATCAAGTTGATACATAAGAAGCTTAACCATGAATTAGAGACAGAAACCAAATTATCTAGAGGAAAAGTGTAAGTTAAACATATCTTACACATATTCCCATTTTCTTCAGTCTCCCTTTCAATGGTTATGAAATACAGTTAACAAGAGAGTTTTTCAATAATTTACTCACATCACACCTTATTTGTGACATTTATTGGTAATTGTATAACTTTGTGTTTGTGTTAGTCCATCATAAAGAATCCTCTAGCCATGTGTCTGTTTTTTGCCATCATTCTAATAAAAACATAACCGAACTACTGTCAGAATGCATTTAGCATCAAGATCAAATGTTATGCAGACTGTGTTCAAATATTGGCACTACCATTTCCTGTTTCTGTAATTTTTAGATCAGGTATAGGGTTGAATGCTGTTTGAAAAGTTATAAATGTAGATTATGTAGAATAACAATTGACATAGAGTAAACATTATATAAGTGACAGCCATTACTATAAGTTATCTGTGAAACTTGTTCACATTTGATATGGTTTTTAGTGAAACAGCAAAATGCAAAATGAAAGAACAGCAAAATAATCTAATCTCTTAGAACAATCTAGTAAACATGCCATGTAAATCAGAAGACATTGGGTAGGCATTTATGAAAATTGCAGAAATGAACAAGTTGGCAATATGATGATGGATACAAATTAAATTATTAAAAATATTTTAAAAATTGTACAAATTAACATGCGAATCATACTATAAATTTTGTACATTTAAAGCAAAGCCTTATGGGAAGACAGGGGAGAGTGGATAGCTGGGAAGAGATCAACCAAAGAACTTATATGCAGGCAATATGTGATGAAGACCTGGGGCAGAGGATGGTGTGGGCTAAAATGTCAGTGGGGGGAAAAAGACAACATATATAATGCTTTCAATAGTAAAGATTTTTTTTTAATATTTTTTTTTAAAAAGAAAAGCAAACAATGGTTCTTTCTCTAGGGATTTGGGATTTTTGAGTTGCTGAGTTTTGTTTTTGTTTTTTTAACAGTAGAGAAGTCTCCTAATATTTTGCCAATATAGGAACTCACTTACTTACATCAAATCTCTGTTGATATTGTTATACAAAATCAGGATACTTTGGTTTTGAACCTCTTAGTGAATGAGTCTGTCTTCAAAAAGTTAGTGTCATGCTCCCCAAAGTCTATATGCTTAGTATAAGAGGGAAAATTCTACATACCTACAAAACCATCATTTGAGAATCTTTTATTATTATTATTTTTTAGTACAAGCTTAGTGCCGAGATCATAGACCATACTTTATTAATATAGGTTTTATTTGTTGGAATTCACATTAACATAGCTTTTATCACAAAATTTATTTAATGGAATTGTTTTGGTATCCCAAATAAGTTAAATAGAAGCTATGTAACCAACCTAGCTGAAGTACACTTCGCCATTGTTACTAAATGCATGAGAAGAATGACTTGGAATGTACTAGTATAGAGTGGGGAGTCTCTGATAGCTTCCCTACCTTAAAATATGGTTTCACCACTTACAAGCAATGTAAATGACAAGTGTTTACATCAGCAAAATGTAAGACTATTTATGTTTATGATATATATACAAGCATATGAAAATATATAATGTGTATATTTAATATGTGTAAAAATAATTATATTAAATCAAACAATATTCAGCACTGGACTAGATGCATGAGGGAAGGAAACAAGACAGAGTTATGATATCACACTTGTACTATCTTTTTAAAAATTTTTTATTGTGTTACATGTATACATATCTTCCCATTGCCCCCCATCCCCTCCCAGGCATACTCCTACCCCTAGGGTCTTGTGTTCATTGGTTATGCTTATATGCATGCACACAAGTCCTTTGGTTGATCTTATCTACCTCACCTCTCCTTAAACTCCCTGCTGTAATTTGACAGTCTGTTTGATGCTTTGCTGCCTCTGTATCTATTATTTTGTTCATCAGTTTATAATGTTCTTTTTTATCCACAAATGAGTGATATCTTGTGGTATTTCTCATCATTGACTTGTTTATTTCACTTAGCATAAGGCTCTCCAGTTCCATCCAGGTTGCCGCAAATGGTAAGAATTCCTTCTTTTTTATGGCAGCATAGAATTCCATTGTGTAGATGTACCATCCTTCTCTGATCCATTCATCTGCTGACAAGCACCTAGACAGTTTTCCAAATTATAGCTATTGTAAATTGTGCTGTTATGAACATAGGAGTGCATAAATCCTTTCTAATTGGTCCTTCTACTTATTTAGGATATATTCCTAAGAGTGGAATTGCTGGGTCAAATGGAGTTCCATTTTTAGTTTTATGAGGAAACTCCATACTGTTCTCACAGTGGCTGCACCAGTCTGCATTCCCACCAACAGTGCACAAGGGTTCCTTTTTCTCTGCATCCTCGCCAACACTTGTTGTTTGTTGGTTTGTTGATGATTGCCATTCTGACAGGTGTGAGGTGGTATTGCATTGTCATTTTGATTTACATCTAAATGACATGTTTTCATGTATCTCTTGGCCTTCCTTCTGTCATTTTTCGAAAAGGTTCTATTTAGGTCCATTACCCATTTTTTTTATTGGATCGTTTATCTTCCTTTTATTAAGTTGTATAAATTGGCTATAGATGTTGGAGATTAAACCTTTATCAGTGCTAACATTTGCAAATATGTTCTCCCAAACAGTGGGCTTTCTTGTTGTTATGTTGATGGTTTCTTTTGCTGTGCAAAAGCTTTTTATTTTGATGTAGTCCAATTTGTTTATTTTTTCTTTAGCTTCCATTGCCTTGGGAGCAGTATCAGTGAATAAGTTCTTTCGACATATGTCTGAGATTGTGCTGACTGTGGATTCCTCTAATATTTTTATGGTTTCCCGTCTAATGTTTAAGTCCTTTATCCATTTTGAGTTTATTTTTGTATTTGGTATATGTTGGCAGTCCAGTTTTATTTTTTTGCATGTATCTGTCCAATTTTCCCAACACAATTTATTGAAGAGGCTATCTAGTCTCCATTGTATGTTCATGCCTCCTTTGTCAAATATTAATTGAGCATAGTGGTTTGAGTGGATATCTGGATTCTCTATTCTATTCCATTGGTTTATATGTCTTTTCCTGTGCCAGTACCAGGCTGTTTTGAGAACAGTTGCTTTGTAATACAGCTTGAAATCTGGTATTGAGATACAACCTACTTTATTCTTCGTTCTCAGGATTGGCTATTCAGGGTCTTTTTTTGTTCCAGATGAATCTTTGAAGAATTCTTTCTAGGTCTGTGAAATACGTTGTTGGTATTTTAATGGGTAGTGCATTGAATCTATAGATTGTTTTGGGTAGTATGGACATTTTAATGATGTTTATTCTCCCAATCCAGGAGCATGGTATGCTCTTCCATCTGTTTACATCTTCCTCTATCTCTTTTTTCAGTGTCCTGTAGTTTTCTACATATAGGTCATTTACCTCCTAAGTTAGGTTTATTCCTAGGTATCTTAATTTTTTTGGTGTGATGGTAAATGGGGTTGCTTTTTTAGTCTCTCTTTCTGTAATTTCACTATTAGTGTATAGAAATGCCACAGATTTCTTGGCATTAATTTTGTATCCTGTTACATTGCCAAATTCATTTATTAATTCAATTAGTTTTTGGATGGAGTCCTTCTGGTTTTTATGTAAAATAAGGACAACTGCAAGTAAGGACTACTTTACTTTTTCTTTTCCAATTTGGATGCCTTTTATTTCTTCTTCTTGTCTAATTGCAATGGCTAATACTTCCAGTACTATGTTGAACAGGAGAGGTTAGAGTGGGCATCCCTGTCTTCTTCCTGTTCTTAGGAAAATGGTTTTAGTTTTTGCCCATTGAGTATGATGTTAGCTGTGGATTTATCATATATGGCTTTTATGATGTTGAGGTATGATCCTTCTATTCCCACTTTGCTGAGAGTTTTTATCAAGAAAGGATGTTGGATTTTGTCAAATGCTTTTTCTGCATCAATCGATATGACTATGTGATTTTTATCTCTCAATTGGTTTATGTGATGTATCACATTTATTGATATGCAAACATTGTACCATCCTTGCATTCCTGGGATGAATCTTACTTGATTATGGTGTATCATCTTTCTGATGTACTGCTGGATCCGATTTACTATAATTTTGTTGAGGATTTTGGGAACTATGTTCATGAGAGATATTGGCCTATAATTCTCTTTCCTTGTGTTGTCTTTATCTGGTTTTGGTATTAGGGTCACACTGACTTCATAGAAGATGTTTGGAAGTGTTCCTTCTTCTTGAATATTTTTGAATAGTCTGAGGAGGATAGGTTTTAATTCTTCCTTGAATGTTTGGTAAAACTCTCCTGTGTAGCCATCTGGTCCCAGGCTTTTGTTTGCTGGAAGCTTTTTGGTGACTGCTTCAATTTCTTCCAAAGTTATTGGACTATTGAGATGTTTAGATTCTTCCTGAGTTTTGGAAGGTTATATTTTTCTAGGAATATGTCCATTTCTTGCAGGTTGTCTAATTTGTGGAAATAGAGTTGTTTATAGTATTTTTAACAATCCTTTGTATTTCGGCAGGGTCTGTTGGTATTTCTCCTCTTTCATTTCTGATTTTGTTTATTTAGGTCTTCTCTCTGTGGATGTTGGTTTGTTTCATGTTATTTCAAAGTTCCCTTAGGCTCCCCTCTCGCTTTTTAATTTTTTTTTCTAGAAGCTGCTGTACTTGGGTATTTTTTCCTACCTTGTCTTCTAGCTCACTGATGCGGTCCTCTGCTTCTTCTAGTCAACTTTTGATACTTTCTATTGAGTTCTTTATAGCAATGATGTCATTTTTCATTTCTTCTTGATTATTCTTCATTTCCTCTTGGCTCTTACTCACATTGTTGATTTTGTCTTCCATTCTTTTCAGCCACCTTATGACCATTTTATTGAACTCTTTCTCTGGCAGTTCTATTTCTTCCTGTATTTCGTTACTTCCTTTTCTGGTGATACCTGCTTTTTGTCATATGCGGGCTATTTATTTGTCTGCCCATGGTCTTTCTTCTCCAAATATCGGGTTATGTAGTTCTCTCTCCTACATTGATTTAAAGGCATAAACTACAACACAACCAGGTACAACACACAAGAGTCTTTCAGTGTGATGTGTGTAGCTCCTCTGAGTCTCAGTGTCTGAGTTGATTGGAGAGAGGTGTTCTGGGTCCCCTGGTTGTTTAGTGGGTGCTGCAGCTGTAGCTTTTCAGACTGCTGTAGACATCCACTTCCCCCTACAAGATCGCCTCTGTCCTATTTGTAAGAAGCTTCCAAATATTAAATGTGGCTTGTTCAGGTTTCTTCATTGTAAAATAAAAGATCTAGACTGCTTTTTGTCACAATTTCTTCTCAACTTAACATTTTGTGTTCTCTAATATGAAGCAAGGAACAACTCCAGGATGGCTTTTATTTTGCCTGCCTAAAATGAGAGTAATTATTATCATTATGTATTTATAACACATTAATAGATTTTTCATGGCAAAAATGTTTTCTGCTCTTTCATGCTTCTTCATATATAAATTTTTGCATATGATGATTATTTTAATTTGCTTATGGCTTCCTTTGCTTTTATTTTATTAGTTTTATTAATATTATTCTTATTAATTTTATTCATTAGTTATTGACTAAAAATGTTCTACTAAGGACACAAGTGCAGAAATATAATTATTGATATTTGGAGCTAACATTTCTGACTTTCCTTACATTTTCTTATCATTCACTTTGTAGCAGACACTTTGTAAGTGCTTTCTGTTCACTAACTTATTTAACATATAACACAATTATAAGTATTGCTGTTAGACCAATGTTTTAAACAGGGGGAAAAAATGAGTCAATGGAATTCAGTAACATACCTAAAGCCACATTTGTAATAAATTTCAGCAGCTTTTTTATGACGGAAATTTAAGTACAAAACTTAATTAACTACTTAATTTTTTTTTTCTTATTACTGAAAACCTTTGAAAACCTAGGAAGTTGTTTCACTTTATGGTTTGGTTTGGTTTTGCTTTCCTTCCCAGCTGTATTTTGTGAAATATGCCATACTTTTATTTTTCTTGCAAAACTACATATTTATAATATACTCATTTCTAATTATCATCTAAGCACCATGACAACATTTAGGGAATCTGACACCAATTTAAATAAAGTGACTGAGATTATGGTCATGTGAACCGCAGTTTCATTTCTGCTAGTGTAAAACAATTAGAGAGACAGCAGAGTTCATTTAGCTTCCCCCACTAAGAAACATATTGTATTAGTTTGCTAGAGTTACCACAACAAAATACCACTGACTTATATTTTGTTTATTTATTTATTTTGTTTAACCATGAGACATTTATTTTCTTGCACTTCTAAAGACTGGGAATCCAGGATCAAGGTATTGGCAGGTTTGGTTCCTTCTGAGGCTCCTCTCCATGGCTTGTAGGTGGTGTCCTTCCCTCTGTGTGCTCAAGAGGTCTTTCCTATTTGCATGTGAAGTTCTAGTATCTCGCACTGTATACCTGTATTTCCTCTTCTTATAAGGAAACCAATCTGACTAGGTTCTGCCTTACTCCAATGGCCTCATTTCATCTTAACTACCTTTTAAATGGCCTCTCTTCAAATGCAGTTGCAGTCAGATGCACTGGGACTCAGGGCTTCAATGTATGCATTGGGGGAGACATCATTTACTCTGTATCACATTATTAAATTAACTAGAAGCCTGGTGCATAATAAAGAAATCTGTGCACTGCAGGGGATCCCTCAGCCTGGCCTGCCCCCTCTCACAGTCCTGGAGCTTTTAGGGAATGTCCTACTGACAGCTTAGGCCCGCTCCCCGTGGAAAGTAGGCTTAAGCCACAGTCTGGCCTCCCTCTGGAGGAGGTAACTAGGCCGGTACTGGGAAGGTGCCCCCCCCCCCCATCACCCTGCGGCTGTTGCCACTGCTGACCTGCAGGCCCAAGCTTCTTAGCCCTTGCCTAGCCCCTTCACCCCACTGGTGGGCAAGGTGGTGATCTTGGCCAGACAGTCTGGGCTAGGGGCTGTAGGAGGTTGGAACACAGTAGGTCACATCCCATCTAGCCTGTATGGAGGTGTGGCACTGAAACAGGAACAAGAGCTACTTATGCCTCTGTTTCTGCTCTCAGGGTAGTGGTCCAGCCTCAGCTCCCCCTCCAGCTCCTGCTCCTGCCTCCTCCACTCTTGCCCCTCCATTGGTGTGGCCTCCTCTCCCGTGTCAGTGCTTCTCCCATGGTGGTGCATCTCCTGGGCTACTGCTGAGCCTAGGCCCTTGCAGCTGCTGTGGCTTTGTCAGGATGGATGTCCAGATGGACGTCCCTTTTATTAGTATAGACTAGAGGTACTGTGCACACAATTCGTGCAAAGGGCTCAGCCCTTGCAGCCCCGGCTTCATCCAGAAGGTTGTTGGACTGTCTGGTCTAATTAGCATATTATGCCTTTATTATTATAGATATAATTGATTATCATTAAACACTGCATGCATTTTTTTCAACTACTGATACATATAGAAAAAATGGTTTGATGAAATACTAATGGCTGATTATCTTTAATATCAAACTTAAGCATTATAAATCACTACTAAATGTATCAGGTCTAAACCAAGCCTGAAGAATAATTTACTTTCAAGTATTTCTCTGCAATTACAGCCCTAAAAAATATCTAGTATACCCTCTGAGTTTTAATTCCATATTATTTTAGCATATGGCAATAAAATACTTTTAAAGGTATTTTCCTATCTCTTTTCTCTTTTCGATAGAAGTATTGAAAAGAATTTAAGTGCCTTCTAGAACATTATTTTCTCTTTGTGAATTTCCACCTCAGACTACTCCTTATTCCACTAACTAGGCAAACTTTTCTTTAAGGAAAATATCAGATTCAACTACTTCTGTGTCCTTTGTAATGAGAAAAAGAAAAGATCATAAAACACTCTTTTTCTTCTACATGAATTTATTTTGCAATCCAAGGATTCTCCAGCAATTTGCTTAGTTCTCTATTACTTTGCTTCTCGCTGCTTCAGACATATGGAAGCAATGGTTTTCATTCTCTGAGTGCTGTTTTTCAGCCATCTCTCCACTGACCTTATAAATGGAACAGATAAAGCAGATGTCTTTTTAAAGCATATTTTCTTTCTTAACATTTTCCAAAATATTTTCACTGATATCTCAAAAGAATTATTTTTAAATAGAAATACTAGACCAAGATTTTCTCAACATAAAAAACAAGGCCCCTGACACTAAAGTGTCTCTGTTTTTCAATTTAAAAAAAAAATTATGATAAAGGAGAAAGTCAGTGATCTTCTTAATTCATCTCCTATCTAATAACCACTCAGTTAGGCCAAGCTATGTTCATTTTCCCAAAAACAATAATCCAATACTAATTATCCAGACTCTATACTTCCTCTCTCCAAGATACTTCTAAAATGGTAATTTTGAAAAAAAATTATATGAATTTAGGATATTTTACTAATATAATACACACATATATTATTGCTTTAATACTGCTTTAAAAACTCTGGAAAACAATTGGGGAAATACGTAAAAGTTATTTCAATATTAGTATCATTTTTTTTATTACCCCAAGGAAATAATATAAGAAAATAAAGGACACTGATGTTTACTTGCACTATTTATATTAATGCTAAGCTGGAAACAAGCCTATAATCTTATCATTGGAAAATGATTAAAAGGCTATCCTATTACTCTAGCCAGTTTGGCTCAGTGGATAGAGTGTCAGCCTTCAGACTGAAGGGTCTCCGGCTCAATTTTGGTCAAGGGCATGTACCTTGGTTGCGGGCACATCCCCAATAGGTGCACAGGAGGCAGCTGGTCGATGTTTCTAACTCTTTCTCCCCCTTCCTCACTGTAAAAAATCAATAAGATACATTTTTAAAAAAGTCTATCCTATCTAATAAAAAAGTAATATTCAAATTGACCATACCTCTGCTACACCCACAAGCCATTCCCACCAGCCACACTCACCAGCCAGAGACAATATGCAATTTAATCCAAACAAGATGGCTACAACCACAGTGAGAGCAGGAAGGAGGCTTGGGTTGCCCCTGGTGATGGAGGAAGCCAAGCTTTCCATATATCTTGGCCTGCCTAGGCCTCCACTTAAGGCAATAAAGTTTCAATGGTTGTGCAAGCAGAAAGTTTGGCTCTGCTCCAGGCTACGAAGTTTTAATTGTAGAAGATAAGTAAATCCCAGATACCAGGGCCTCTGCTTGGGTTACTGGGGAGCATGGCCAGCTTGCAAACCACCTATCCCAGGCTGCCTTATACCCCAAGAAAACTGATCAGTGGGAACACTGATCTGGGACACCATTCAGGGCAAATCAGCTGGCCCCGCCCTATTTAATAAAAGGGTAATTTGCAGATTGACCATCACTCTAACACGCAAGATGACTGCCTCAATGTGGTTAAAATATCCTGCTCCCATGTGGACACAAGATGGCCACCACAAGATGGCCAGCAGGGGAGTGCAGTTTGCAGGGATCAGACCTGCAAGGAAGGGCAGTTGTGGGAGATCAGGCCAGGAAGGGAAGGCTGTTGGGAAGGACTAGGCTTCTAAGTGAAGGCAGTTAGGGGTGATCAAGCCTGCAGGGGAGGGCAGTTAGTGGTAACCAGACTGGCAGAGATAAGAAGTTGGGGGTGACCGGGCCTGCAGGCAAGGTCACTTTGGGAGGACCTAGGCCTGCAAGGGAGGGCAGTTAGGGGTGACCAGGCTCACAAGGTAGGGTAGTTAGGGTCAAACACACTGGCAGGGGAGCAGTTAGGCATCCATCAGGCTGGCAGGGGAGTGGTTATAATGATTGCTTAGGCAAATACACACACACAC
Organism: Lasiurus borealis; assembly: GCA_004026805.1. Taxonomy (NCBI): domain Eukaryota; kingdom Metazoa; phylum Chordata; class Mammalia; order Chiroptera; family Vespertilionidae; genus Lasiurus; species Lasiurus borealis. Next base: position 14,522 of record PVJN01000986.1, read on the forward strand.
ACACACACACACACACATATTACCTATATTATCTATATATCTATCATCTATCTAGTATGTCATGAACTTGCAAGTGACCTTAACTTTCTGTAATTTTTACATGATACATGTTAATTCTGTTTAAACTAGATGGGACCTGTGGCTTATATATAAGTATATGGTTCTTACCTTTTGCAAAATTTATGTAGGCATAGTTAAAGATACATTGTAAGAATTCAAAGAAAGTATTATATTTCATACTGAGGTAAAAATAATTTCCCTAGGGTTAACCCTAGCTATGAAAATATTTTAAAGTTAACTTTGGATTTAATTTTAACTAATGTGTTCATGTGCATTACTAACAAATTAAGAAAGGGATTGATTAAGAGTCTTTTAAATATTCCTACTTATGGTTAAAATATATGTTCATTATTTTGCAAGAATATATATGCATGCACATGTAATCATGAACAATAAAAATACTATAATTAATAGGAGGAAAATAGAATGATTGAAGGTAGCTAGCATAAGGAAAGGCCTCTGGATCAGGGAATATTTTGTTTTCATGTTTGCTTGATCTGCTCTGTTTGCATGGATCCCACTGGAGTAATAAATTCATCAGGATTAAACATTCATGAGTCCCTTAAAAGCAGGTGTTTAGTTTTTCCAGCTCTGACTGTGGCAGTTCCAAAAAGGCTTCACAGGAAACATGGAGCTCTCATAGGGGAGCATTTCTTTTCACATGTTTAATTAGTTTTGAAGATATTCACTGAATTTTAATAAAGTTTCGCTATTGACTAGAACACCTGTTTGGCTTTAAAGACTACTTTCAACATTTAATTTCAGGTTTGTCCATGCTTAAATACAATTAAAAATTTAAAATATACCAACAACAGAAGATGGTGGCATAGGTGAACATCTAAACTGCTGTCTTACACACAATTTCAAAACTACAGCTAAAAGACAAAATGGACATCATCTAGAACCACCGGAAAGCTGACTGAGTGGAAATTCTACAACTAGAAGGAAAGAGAGGGGCTCAGAGAGACTCAGAGGAGCTGCAAAAAACTGAGGTACAGAGACATGTGCATAGAGAGGATGAGCAGCAAAGTGCCTGGCTGGCTTCCTCTAGTAGGAGGGAGACAGAAACTCCCAACTGCACTGAAACCCAATTCCGACTGCACTGAACACCAGTTCTGAGCGAGACTCATACGGGGGTAATCTGGACTGTCAGGAAAAGGAAGGAGTACATGGAAACTCAGGGGAGCCACAAAAGACAGAGGACTGGAGGCGCGTGCACCATTGTGTGCAGAGAGGATTGGCTGCGGATTGTGCTGCTGGCTTTCTCTAGAGCAGTGGTTCTCAACCTTTTTTTAATGCTGTGACCTTTTAATACAGTTTCTCATGTTGTGGTGACCCCCAATCTTAAAATTATTTTCATTGCTACTTCATAACTGTAATTATGATACTGTTAATGAATCATAATGTAAATATCTGTTTTCTGATGGTCTTAGGCAACTTTGCTAGCAGTTTTCAACCTGTGGATCGTGACCCACAAGTTGAGAACCGCTGCTATAGAGCCTAAGACCATCGGAAAACACAGATATTTACATTATTAACTAATATCCAGTGGAATAAAACTACTGTAATGCCATTAAAACAACATTCAATTTTATTTAAACTAAATCAGAGTTGTTTTGGTGAACATGTGTAAATATCTGTGTGTATAACATTGTGATATATATGTACATGTATACATATATATGTATAATCATATTTCTATACAAATAAATAATAGCAAATCATTTTTAAATGAATGTGCTATTCTTTTTACCCACCTTCGTTTTTATCTATTTCATTTTGAATCCACAACTGGATAAAATAACAGGCTGAGGAACCAATTAAAAGTGAATACAAGTTCCATAGCCCTCCTTTATTCTTTTCTCTCACAATATAGTCTCTTACTTTATAACCAGACATCTGATTATGTAGAATCCACCCCCTTCTCTTATCACCTACTTATTTTAGGCAAACTTAATTTTTATAAATACCTATTTTATTATATATTTTCTTCAAAAGTAAATGAAGACCTTGATATGAGACAATTTATGACTCAAGGTTTCTCTAATAGTTATACAAGGTTTCTAATACTATCGCAGCTGAAATCCTCAACGTCAGAAATCCAAATAATGATTTAATTTGATGTTGACAATAAGTAATGCAACCTAATTTTCATGATCATGTGCTTTCTTAAGAATAGTGAAATAATAATTTAAAAGCTTGAGTTCAAATTCTGTTTCCTGAAATATAAGGCTTGGATAAATAAAATATCATGGACCAAAATTTTAACTTCTGTAAGATCAAGGATATTTTTCTAGAAAAATTTTTACTCAAACACTGACAGCAAACTATGGAAATTAGAACACTCACAGAAAAACAAAACCACACAACAATTTTCCACATTAGGGAATTGGCAAAATGCAATATGGTTGTTAATCGGATGCTCTGTGTAGACTTCAGAATGCATGCTATATAAATCAAATGATAATACTGCTGGTATTATGGCATACACAATTACATAAAAAAACAAACTTTGAGACTGACTTGACATTGAAAATATAAATATCCCTAGGAAAAATACCTGAAATAAAAAGTACTGTATTTGTGCTTGGTTTTCCCCTGTGTTAAGATTATGTGTACTTTCCTGTGCTTTTTTTATTTTTTTTGTTTTATAGAAGTATTATAATTTATTTTGTCATCAGGATAACTATATTATTTTTATAAATATTGGATTGATGAGCTATTAGATAGTAATATTAATATATCATTATGGTGTTGTCTTGATCTTTTGCCTACTCATTCTTAGCATAACTTCTGGGGCCTTGAAAGAGATTATAATGAAAATATAAAGTGATTATTTATTATTGTGTCGAATTTGGTGTAACTGTATGATAGAGCTATAGTACGTTTACATGGATCACAAAAATGGTAACTTTCTTTTATACTGGAAAGGCCAAAGTCTGGAAATACATCTTTTCTTTAAATTCAAATACAAGTTTTGCATTGATTTACTAAATTATGTGTACATCAATTATGTATTTGCTCCCATCATTTATCAGCATTCTTCTGAGTATTAGGCAAACCACAATTAATTTTTTTTTTGGTTTCATGGAGTTTATATTCTAGTCGGGACAGAAGGGAGAAGCCTTTAAGCATGTAAACAAATAAAATATATGTTATGTAAAATAGTTAAGAAGTAATAAAATATAAAGCTTGAATAGAAAGCTGAAAGGATGATACAAATGTTGATTCAATCATATCCTCCCCACCACAGTAGAAAGGGGTTTGTTAGCTCTTGAAACCCAGACCTTTGAGTCTGGGCCATCAGGTGAGATGAAATAAATGATTCTAGGACTTTCTTTTTAAGGAAAGGTCTTGGTCTACGTCCCCTTAAGACTTGAAGTGAAAAAGCAAGAAAAAGAATGAGTCCAACTAAAAAAGCACAACATCTATGGGAAAATGAACCTTGACATTATTTTTAATTATGCGTGTGTGCATTGGGGAAGGGGGACAGATTGGAGGGAGGCAAAAAAAAATATGTATCAAAGGAAGTCAAAGAGTGTAGCCACACTTTTCACCACTCTGGTTATGTAAGAAGTCTCAAAGGGGACTATAATTATGTATATTTCAAATTTCAATCAGCATTCCAATGGTACCCATTGGCATAGTAGTTCAAACTTTTTATTATCCCCAAACCCATGTAAAACTTTTCCTCCCTGGGGATAGAGTAACTTGACTAATTCTTGAAGATTGGATGAGGATGGAGGATTCTTGAATCTCTCTAGCAATTTAACAGGGATTATTTCTAAAGGGATTATGACCTACTACACATAAGGTTAGCAATTACAGTTTCACCAGAAATACAATCATCAAATAGCTTTGTCCAAGCAGAAATATTAATATTACTTAGGCACACTAAAGGAGGAATGAGAGAAAGATGTCCTTCAGTTCTTATAATTCTATTTCCTTTTTTTGGATTTAATGTGGGCCCTTGACATCTGTGGTGTAATGTGACTTGAGTCAGTCTATCCCCTATTACTACTTTTAAGTATTGGATTTCATGATATTTAAAAATGTAATGACTGTCTCATATTAACCAACACTGAACTATGCATTTTCCTTATATAAACTACTGTACTTTTCAAGCATATACACATCCACCTTATATGATAGTTTATAATTATTCAAACTTTTTATGCAAAACAAATTTCAAAGCAAAAGTAAGAAAAGTACTGCATTTAATACATTAAATGTTAAGTAATAGTACTGAAAGTAAAACATAAGTCTTACTTAAAAGCCTCTTCACTTTTTGCTAACATTCCACTCAGGCATACTAACAATAATAATCCAATATCTTTTATAGCATTCTTTGCTTTAGAAAATGTTTGCATTTTCTTTATATAAGGTAATCATACCACCAGCTCTGTGAAGAAGGTACGACAAACATTTTTATTCCCACAGGAGAATGTCTTTGAATATATATTTTTTTTAAAGTCCTATAAAATATAAGGTGGTATTATCAGCATCTGTGAAAAATAAGTGAGTTGTAAACGATTGAATCATAATATTTACCATATAATCTTTTCATTTCCTACACCAAAATCCCATTGATTTTCATAGGATGTTTAAGACTAGGTCAACAGTTTGCATTCAGTGATGAAATACAATCTAAGCTGATGATAGTAAAGATGTCAGAAGGAATCCTAATATATAAAAACCCTGGGTTGTAATGACCAGTAAGGACTGAAGGCTAACCAACCAGAAGCCAGTGCTGGCCCCTCCCCAAAGCAAGCAGTAAGGGGCAGTCAGGCAGGCAGGAAGAGGGGTTAGGAGTGATCAGGTAGTCAGTCAAGGGGTTGGGGGAGATCATGTAGGCAGACAGTCCCTGACAGCAAGCATTAAGGGTAATCAGGTAGGCACAGTGGTTAGGGGAGATCAGGTTGGCAAAGCAGTGGTTAGGGGTGATCAGATAGGTAGGTGAGCTGTTAGGGGCAATCAGGTAGGCAGATGGTCCCTGGCAAGGCTGCCCCCTATCCCCCAGCAAAGAAAGAGGGAGGCCAGGCCAGCCAAGCCATGGTACCCCAGCTTGTCAACTGCAGAGGGAGGCCACTGGTGGCAGGAAAGGGGGGGAGAATAGCACTTCACAGATGGCAAGCAGTGGCCGCAGCCCGGGCAAGGAAAGCCCCAATAGGCCCTGATCTCAGGCCAGGCCTAGGGGTCCTCAATTGTGAGAGGGTGCAAGTGCACAAAATTTCATGCACTGGGTCTCTAGTAAATACATAAGTTCCAACATCTGTAGTAAAACTTCAGTTGTTAAAAATGAAATACTGCTGCTGGTGTGGCTCTGTGGTTGAGCATCAACCAATGAACCAGGATTTCCACTCAGGGCACATGTCCAGGTTGTGGGCTTGATCCCCAGTGTGGAGTATGCAGGAGACAACTGATCAATTATTCTCTCTCATCATTCATGTTTCTATCTTCCTCTTTCCCTCTCCCTTCTTCTCTGAAATCAATAAATAATACATCTTTTTAAAAATGAAATGCTGCTTCAGGACATTGAGCTCCATTGCTTTAAAATACATTTTTATTTTCTACACAATGCAATCTTTGAATATTTCTTGAGTTAAATGAAGCATAGATTGGGGACATCTACCATTCTCATCACAGCTGCTGCAATATCATGGAGCACATTGCAAGCTCAATGGGAAAGAAATTAACTACCCATCTGTGCAGTATATATTTTTGACTTCTCATGCTTGATTAGTGGGAGGGTTTTTAAGTAGATGATAATTCAACCATTTGATAGAGATAATGTGTGACATCTTAATGTGAGCAATAAAATCTTTCATCTACCTGGAATATTCTAGAAGCAAGTAGAAGCTACTGCAAGGATGAGTTATATTATTGCAATTAAACAAAAATATTTGAGAGAATTAATATCTTTGAATTCTATGGTTAAGGATTAATGGCCTCAAAACTAGCATTTGATGGACACAAATATGAGCCCTTTGAGGTGCAGGAGTAGAGAAATAGTTATAACATAGGAAAGAAATTAAGTTTTATGGCAATAATACAACTATTGCCTGGGAATCAAATGGTTTGCATGTGACTTTGCTAGTCTACCTTAAAGAATAATCATGAAAACATGGACATATTCTGTTTTATAAAACAGAAAACTGTAAAAGAATGGTCAACAAATATAATTAGTGAACTTAAAACAGTGACTATAAAGAACAACTAGTGGAAATTTTATTATAACCATTAAAAAGCAGTAAGATAATGTATGGCTTTAAATGATTAAGCTAATTGAAAAATAGTTTGATTCGACATATTATAAAATATTAACAAGTTCTAATTGATGGTAAATGTGTTAAACACATTTACATTGAAACTATATTTCTCATTTGCTTGAGTCAATTTCTGGGTTCTTTTTTTTGGTTTCATTGGTCTATGTCTGTTCTTGTGCTAGTACCAGGCAGTTCTGAGAAAAGTGGTTTTGTAATATAGCTTGATATATCATATTGTGATCCCTCCAACTTTGTTCTTCTTTCTCAGGATTGCTGCAACTATTCAGGGCCTTTTTTTAATTCCAGATGAATTTTTGGAGTTTGTTTTAGGTCTTCAAAATATGCTGTTGGTATTTTAATGGGTTTGCATTGAATCTATAGATTGCTTTGGGTAGTATGGAGATTTTAGGGCTTTCTATGTGCAATATCATGTCATCTGTGAATAATGACGATTTACTTCTTTTTTTCTGATTTGGATGCCTTTTCTTCCTTCTTCTTGTCTGATCACTATGGCTAGCACTTCCAGTACTATCTTGAACAGCAGTGGTGAAAGTGGACATCCTGTCTTGCTCCTGTTCTTAGGGGAAATGGTTTCAGTTTTTGCCTAGTAAGTATGATGTTGGCTATAGGTTTGTCATATATGGCTTTTATTAGGTTGAGGTTTGATGCCTTGATTCCCACTATACTGAGAGTTTTTATCATAAATGGGTATTGGGTTTTATCAAATGCCTTTTCTGCATCAATTGATATAATTATGTTATTTTTTTCTCTCAAGTTGTTTATGTGATGTATCACATTTATTGATTTTTTTGGGTATTGTACCAGCCTTGCATCCCCAGAATAAGTCCTATTTGGATATGGCGTATGACCTTTCTAATGTAATGCTGAATCCAATTTGCTAGAATTTTGCTGAGGATTTTAGCATCAATGTTGATCAGGGACACTGGCCTGTAATTCTCTTTTTTGGTAGTGTCTTTATCTGGTTTTGGGATTAGGATAATGCTGGATTCATAGAAAGAGCTTGGAAGTGTGCCTTCCTCTTGAAATTTTTAGAATAATCTGAGGATAGGTTTTACTTCTTTGAATGTTTGATAAAAATCCCCTGTGAAGCCATCTGGTCCAGGACTTTGTTTGCCCTTCAGAAAATAAATAAATAAGACTAGATCAAAATAAAAGCTTCTGCACAACAACAACAACAAAAAAAATCAATAAAATAACAAGAAAGCCCACTGCATGTGAGAACATATTGGCCAATGTTATCTCCAATAAAGGTTTAATCTCCAAAAGTTATAGGGAACTCTATGAATAATAACCTTCCAACTTATAAAAAGGAATATAAACAATCCAAACAAAAAAAATGAGCAAAGGACCTAAGTAGACACTTTGAAAGAGGACATACCGAAGGCTGAATGACATATGAAAACATGCTCAAAGTTACTAATTGTCTGAGAGATGTAAATCAAAACAACAATGAGGAACCAACTCACACCTGTCAACAGGGCTATATTCAACAAATCAACAAAAGACAAGTTCTGGTGAGCATGCAGAGACAAAGGAGCACTCTTACACTGCTGGTGGGTATATAGACTGGTGCAGCCACTGTGGAGAACAGTATGGAGTTCCCTCAAATAGTAAAAAATGGAGCTCCCATTTGACTCAACAATTCCATTCTAGGAATATATCCCAAGAAAACAGAAATACCAATCAAAAAGGATATATGTACCCCTATGTTAATAGCAGCACAATTATAATTGCTAGGTTTTGGAAACAATTTAAGTGCCATCATCAGATGAGTGGATTTAAAAAAAATCTGTGGTACATCTACACAATGGAATACTATGCTGCTATAAAAAAGAAGGAACTTTTACCATTTACAACAGCATGGGGGGAACTAGAGAGCATTATGTTAAATGAAATAAGCCAGTCAGAGAAATAAATATCACATGATCTCACTCTTTTTAGAATATAATGAACACCATAAACTGATGAACAAACATAGAACCAGAGAGATAGAAGCCTCAGTCTATGAAGGGAAAACGGGGTGGCGGAGGGGAGGAAGTAAGAGATCATCCAAAGAACTTGTATTCATGCTTATGAGCATAACCAACGGACACAGACAGTAGGGGGGTGAAGGCATGTGCTGGGAAGTGGGAGTGACCAGGGAGAGGTTAACAGGGGAAAAAGAAGACTCAAGTAATACTTTAAATAATAAAGTGTTTAAATTAAATATATATATATATATATATATATATATATATATATATATATACATATATTTATCATTTGTTTTTGTCTACCTTGCCTCACTTCATACAGCAAGAAGGTAAAACTTTGGAAAATTGGAAATATAAGAGAAAGATAGATAGATACCTACATTGGTATCTAAATAACTAGTACACACCCTACATTGTACACAGTGGAAGCAATGTAATATACTCAGCAAGATATTGTATATCATCTTAATAACTGGAATGTAATCACAGCCTGGACTCAATTCATTATTTAGGTAATTTTCAATCTTCTATACAAATAAAAAATAAAGTAGATAGTAGATCTTTCAATAGAGTTAACATTCCAATTATCTCTAAATATCAGCTCTTTCCATCTACATTTTTAAAAATGATCTTAAAAGCAAATACAATGTAGTTTTGCTCTATTGGAGCTCAGGTGATAAGCTATGGGAAGAGGGAGAGAGATGGGGAATAGGACTCAATTAGCCCACCTTGGTAAACTTTTAATTTAATTTTAAAAGGTTGCTTTATCATTTAGGTTTTGAAGTAAAAATACTATTTAAAAATTGCACAGAATTCAGTTGTTTACTACAGCAATCATTTGTTCTCATGCTCATGGGTAGGTGGATTGGAAAAAAAACTTGGTTAAAGTCAGTTGTTCTTGGATGAGCAGCTTAGCTTCAAACAGTAGTTATTATGTTCAGCTTAGATCCAGACTGTGGGTGGGACCAGGTCTATATTACATGTAATTTATCTTCCTTGGTTAGAGGCTACCCAAGACACTTTTTTTTTCTAGGATAGCAGGAATGCAAGGGTCAGGGCAAATTCTGCAAAAATATTTATGCCTTCTGAATATACCACAGCCACTCATTAGCCACTGGCCACAGCAAATCTCATAACCAATGCTCAAATCAGAGAAATAGAAAAATACCCTATGCTGTGATTAGAGGAAGTACTAAAAGCATTCATTGCAGGAGGACTATCAAAAACAAAGCCATAGCCGAGACCGGTTTGGCTCAGTGGATAGAGCGTTGGCTTGTGGACTGAAAGGTCCCAGGGTTGATTCCGGTTGGGGGCATGTACCTTGTTTTCAGGCACATTTCCATTGTGGGGCATGCAGGAGGCGGCTGATCGATGTCTTTCTTTCATCGATGTTTCTGACTTTCTATCTCTCTCCCTTCCTCCCTGTAAAAAAATCAATAAAATATATTAAAAACAACAACAACAACAAAGCCATAATAAAAAATTACAGATTAAAACAGAGAATTCATGGGGGAAATATGTGACAAACCCTTAAAAGTTCCTATTGCCTGGAGAGAAAAATCACAGGAAATATGGAGAAATTAATTCATTTGAACATGTTGTTCCTTGATAGAAGTCCTAAAACATGCATTGATCTTATTTTCAAAACAAACTAATTATACCAACTGAATATAGGGAACCTTTGAAGGACCTTTTTATCATAACTACCTGGTGAGGTGTGACTGATGTTACAGAATCTCAATGATTTAGATTCAGTTTCACTTTGATTCTGATTTTGACATGTTTTGTTGCTAGCAAGAAATAAATGTACAGAAAGGTGGACAACTAGAAAAGCAAAGTGAAATATTCATAGTAGGTATTAATAATACCTTCTTAAATGAATTTTTTGTTTGTTTCACTAAACCTGTGGTGGTCAAACTGTGGCTCTTTGGCGCCTTGAGTATGGCTCTTCCACAAAATACCACAGCCTGGGTGAGTCTATTTTGAAGAAGTGGTGTTAGAAAAAGTTTAAATTTAAAATATTTGGCTTTCAAAAGAAATTTCAATTGTCGTACTGTTGATATTTGGCTCTGTTGACTAATGAGTCTACCAGCCACTCCACTAAACATTCTATCCAATAAAAGAGTAATATGCAAATTAACCATCACTCCAAGACACAAGATGGCTGCTCACATGTGGTCAAAGATGGTTAACCCCATGTGGACACAAGATGGCTGCAACAAGAAGGCCAAAAGGGGAGGGAAGTTGTGGATGATCAGGCTAGCAGGGGAGGGCAGCTCTGGGTGATCAGGCCTTCAGGAGAGGGCAGTTAGGGGAGACCTGGCCTGCAAGGTAGAGCAGTTGTAAGCAGCCAGACCTGCAGGGGAGGGCTGTTGGGAGCAGCAAGGCCTGTAAGGGAGAGAAGTTGGGGGGACCAAGCCTGCAGGAGAGGGCAGTTGTGGGGGACCAGGCCTCTAGGGGAGGGCAGTTGGGGGCGACCAGGTCTGCAGGGAAGCATAATTGGGGGTGACCAATTCTGCAAGGGAGCTCAGTTAGGGGCAATTGGGCCTGCAAGGGACCAGTTAGGCATCAATCAGCCTAGCAGGGGAGTTGTGGGGTGACCAGGCTGGCAGGCTAGCAAGCTGTTGGGAGCCAGCAGTCCTGGATTGTGTGAGGGATTTCTGACTGCCCATTTAGGCCCAATCCCACTGGAACATCCCTCAAGGGGTCCCAGATTAGAGAGGGTTCAGGCTAGGCTGAGGGACACACTCTTCTCCCCCCAAACCCCCGTGTACGAATTTCATACATTGGGCCTCTAGTCACATGATATTACTAAATAAAAATGCAAGGGAAATGACAAACTATGTCTATAATTTAAATTCTGAGTTCATCATTCTCTATAATACTTTACTTAAGCACCTACTATGTTTCAGCCTCTATGTTTACTCCTTTCCATGCAAAGATGGGCATGCCATATTTCTTGACTTGAAGAACTAGAGCTATTTGGCTTAATCTTCTTAGACAGCCTTTTTATCTTCCGGTAGTTGATTTTCTTTTCTTTTATAAAAAATATTTAAGAATAGTAGAGAATATACTTGACTAGGTGCTAGGAAGTTAGGTTTTAGCCCTAAATCTGTCTGTAATTACACATGGCCTAGGCAAGTCACCAGAAAACACTGTGCCTATTTCCTCTTTTATAGTGGGAATCACGGTAATTGCTGTACACATATTACTAAAACTTCTATAAAGTGCAAGTAGAGGTAAACATAAGATCAAGTTAAAGAAAAATATGAAAATGACTCTTAAGTGTCTATATCTTACTCATGATTATGTGGCCACTTGACATAAAAATAATAACATTAACATTTGATTTTCTCTTTTAATTTTCAGAAGTATTTCATCATATATTATTGTGGAATAGTGCTTCCACAAGTATGTCTATGCCCTAATCTCTAGAACCTATGAATATGTTTCTAATGTTGTAAAATACATTTTTACCAATACAAGAGGGTCAAAGTAAAAAAATAATAAATGTATTAGAAGCAAAGGTTAAAGCAATATGGTCATTAGCCAAGGAAATCAGTAACCTCAGAAGCTGGAAATGACAAATAATAGATATTGTCCTACAGCCTCAGAAAGAACAATCCTGCTGACACCTGGAGTTTAGCCTAGTGAGACTGGCTTGGAGCATCTGTTCTGCATCATTAAATGAATTTGTGTTGTTCTAAGAAAATTAATAAGTGGTGATTTCTTTCAGAAACAATAAGAAACATACACTTAAATATTGTTTTATGTCTTTATACTTTTATCATGTTACATTACCTCTTTACTGTCTTATCTTCTTATTACAAATTATTTCCACTTCTTTCATCATTTATGGAAGTCAATACTCTTACCTCAATATTATTTATAATATACATTTATTTTACTTATGTTTAAGTGATAACTGATTAGTCATTGAAAACCTAGCAAATATTAATTTATTATCTACATATTCACTTTCTATCATAAGTAATATTATTAGTATATACTCCTTTAATACTAGGAAGAATATAAAATATATATATTTTTAATATATTTTATTGATATTTAACAGAGGAAGGGAGAGGGATAGAAAGTCAGAAACATCGATGAGAGAGAGACATCGATCAGCCGCCTCCTGCACGCCCCACACTGGAGTTGTGCCCGCAAGCAAGGTACATACCCCCAACTGGAATCGAACTGGGGACCTTTCAGTCCGCAGGCCGACACTCTATCCACTGAGCCAAATCAGTCTCGGCATAAATTATATTTTAATTAAAACTAGACATGAATTAGAAAGAAGTTTCACATGTGACTATGATATAACTGGTGACATATTTGCTAGATTTTACACAAAAGAGTGACAATGGAAAAGCTTACCAGTAGTTCAAATAAAATAAAACTATAAACATGATCTAATATTTACCTTCTAAATCAAATAAATAAGAATTTAACCACAGGTTAAAAATTATGGATACCTAACCATTAAAATAAAGCCAAAAGGGATATGATTTGGAATAACCAGATGTGGAGACAAAGTGTCCCTGTGATTATGACAAGAGATGATTCTAACAGTAGAGGGAACAGAGAACATTTGGAAGTGACCTAAAGAAACTTTGAAAGTCAGCAACAGAGAGAGAGAGTGGGAGAAAGAGATAAATTATATTATAGTACAAATAGATGGCATACTACTTAACCAATACTGGAATATAGATTATGGAGTTGAGATAGTATTATTTCACATATGTAAAAGGTTTTGAAATTCAAGGCTATGATAGTTTATATTTGTTAATTAATTACTTATTTTCTATATAAGTTTATTCTCCATTAAGTTATATAAACAAATAATAAAAGGATCAATAATGTATTGAAAAAAAATAGGATATACTTTTTAAATACCTGTAAACATAAGAAATATCAAAACAAAGGTAGATGATGCTTATAAAAATGCTGAAGACAGTTAAAACTATTTTGCATATTTCAAAACCAGAAAAACAAAATAACATTGTTCTATCCTATAGATTGCCTCTTTTAACAACCTTAATCTGAATCAGCAATTTTTTCTTTCAGTTGTTACCTTACTTCATGCATCTTATCTTTCATCTATAAAATGGGTATAACAATGATATGCAATTCATACATTTATTATCATTACTGAACCCACTAATAAAAAAAACAAAACCTTGGCATCTAGTATTCAATAGAAGTGACAATATATATTTAACATTCAGTATGCTAGTGTATGACTGAGCAGGACATGTGCTCATGGCATAGACAGCAAATTTGGTTGAGGACATCACTAAGGATCATAGAGAAGTTAAAACAGAGATTAAGAGTTTCATTACAATCAACTTTCTTCTGGTTGAAGGATAATGTCACAAGTCAGGTGTGCAAGAGTGGTCTGAATTTATGCATCCTGTCACTGACATTCATTAAGAGGGAATTTTGACATTTTGTTGGATATGATTGTGTTTGTAGTGTCTAGGAGAAGAGTATACAGTTCATGATGTGAATGCCCAAATACATTGTTTGGATCTACAATTATTTGGTTATTTTTACCTCAATATTTTGTAGTTTTCAGTTTTATAAACTTCTAGTTCCTATGCTCATGCCTATATTTATGAGGATCATGTGTAATTTTCTATTCCACTCTTTCTCAGGTATATATCTATCGATCATATATAAAATGATTGAGAATTGAAACTCAGTTTTCATATTATATCAGAGTAATGGTGTGAGATTAAAAATCACTCCATTTGACATCACTGACTAGATACCATTGATGACGTGTACACATAAGGAACTGTTTGACATTGAAACTGGGACTCAAAGCTATTGGAAATTGAAATTGGGACTCAAACATTTTTTTTCCTCTTGTGGGTTTATTTCTAGCCTACAGGGGCAAGATGTTTTTAAAGACAAGAATCAAGGGGTGTGGGGGAAGCAGATGCAGAGGCAAAGAAGCAATGAACATACTGTCGTGCTACACTGAGAAGGCAAGGGAGGTTGGGGGGGAGGGGCGCCTGTAGGAGATCAACTGAAGGACTTGTATGCATGTGTGTAGGCATAGCCAGTGGATACAGGGCATTGGGTCAGGGTTGGAGGGGGGGAGGAGGACAGGAGTGAGGGCATGTACTGCGGGATGGGGAGGGCTGGAGAGGGCAATAGGAAAAAAATAAAAATAAAATAATTTTTTAAAAATAAATAGATTAAAAGTCTCTCTTATGCAAAAGCATTTTATATTTAAATTTTATTCTTTACAAGGTCAATACCCATTATTATAGTTGAGCTTCAACTAAATGATCAATAACTGCTAGTTAGCAATCTTGATAATGAAAAATATACTTTTAAATTTGTTAATTTAAGAGACTATTTATTATTGTGCTATATAACTATCTAGGATTATTATTTCAAACATAATGGATGGGATGGGTCATGAGACTATTTTATGTTCTAGGTTCATCTTAACTCAAATAATTGTTTTTTTTTTTAAAAAACAAACCTTTAACTACCTATAATATATAATCATCATTCTTCCCTCCTGTGACAGTTTAAAGAAGCTTGCAAGGTATAAAATTGATTTAATTCTGGGTAGTAAACGCTTTCCTCAAAATTTAAACACCTTGCTGGTTTTTAATATCGAGAATATTTCTTGGTGATAAATATCACTTTGTTACTGGAGCACTTTTTAGCTTTTATTTTTGTAAACTCAGTATATTTCAAATTGTTCTATTATTCATAAGAGAATTCAGAATTGCTGTTCTTTCTATAGCTGCAGGATGATTACCTGTTTTCTCCCTTGAGACACGTAAATGAATAAGGTCACTCTTGGGGAAAGTTGGATCCAGAAATGAATGTGGAAGCTATGTGTTTGAGTCTACAAACAAATAAAGCAAAGCAAAACAAAATTAAAATAAAATTCCTTGAGGTAAATCCTGTTATGCAGGCGAGTTTATACTTTTATTCAGTAATCTTGTTATAATATTTTTTATGTTTATCTATGTTCTCTCCCTTTTATAAATTCAATCTACCAACCCTTATATTCATTCATTTGATTTTGTGGCTGATTGGTTTTACTAGATATTTGATTTCAACAACTGTGTATGCATGTAGCTCTGTTCTTATAATTATGTGGCATTAGATTCTGTATGAAATATGTTCTGAAGAAAACATACCTCATCCTTTTAGCATACCAACAATTATTGAGAAAATTTTTAAATAAATTTTTACTAATTTCAGAGAGGAAGGGAGAGGGAGATAGAAACATCAATGATGAGAGAGAATCATTGATTGGCTGCCTCTTCTTGGGGATTGAACCTCAATACAGGCATGTGCCCTGACCAGGAATTGAGCTGTGGCATCTTGGTTCATAGTTTCATGCTCAGCCACTAAGCTGCATTGACCAGGGAAATTATTAAGAAATTTGAGAGTAATTGACAATCTAAGGTTTGAATGCAAAAATTCTGATTCCAAATATTACTATATCTCTAAAAAATTAACATGCATAAATGTATAATTTTAAAGTATTTATTACTTATGAGTTGGAATGTTTTAATTAAAAGAGAAATATTTATTATATTTATAGTGTAATAAACCATCTAAAGGTATCTCAAATATAATACTAGAATCTGTAGTGCTTAATTGGATCTACAAGAATTATCTTTGGCCAATGAATTTGTTGTTGTTGTTTTAATCCTCATCATAGAATATTTTTCCATTGAGTTTTGAAGAGACTGGAAGGGAAAGGGAAAGACAGAGATAAATATGGATATGAAAGAAAAACATTGATTGGATTGGTTGCCTCCTCCAGAGGCCCTAGTCAGGAGCCATTGGTGGGGCTCTGGTCAGAGAGGAGCCTGAAACCAAGGTACATGACCTTGACTGGGATGCTTTGGCTCTATCCACTGAGCCAAACAAGTTAAGGGTAAGCTTCTTTAATTTAAGGAAAGTTAAATCAGAGCATCTATTTTTTCCTCTTTGAAAATCTTTGAAATAATTTAAAATATGTCCCCATGTAATCACTAAGCACATCTTTATATATAATAGAAAGTATTACAAAATAATCTGCTTACTTTGAAAAAAATTAGCTATACTACATATGTTATATTTTTATCTATATAATTTTGTCTCAGACATGAAATGGTATATATTTATGGTATATGTTTTGTCTTTTTCCCTCTAACATAAACAATTTGATTCAATTTAAAATATTAGGTGAACTACTATAGTTCTATGCTATTCCTATATCAATAGAGATCACAGGGTAAATAAGACATGGCTCTGTTCCTTATCAAGTTGGTGATCTAATGAAAAGACCTGTGGTCAGATCATTTAAAAATATAAGTCAGACAGTTGCCAGGGGCCTACAGGATCACAGAGGACTGGTATAAAACTATCTGGAAGTAGTTATATGTCATCAAAAAGCTTTCTCCTATACATAAGCCAAGATAGAATTTTAGTGAATCTGAAGTTACTTCATACATACTATCTTGTATTAGAGCAGTAAAGGTTGATGTTGGAGCAAAAAACATGGTGTTTCGAAACTCACCTGCAAATTCAGGGCACATTACACGTATTTATAAAGTTAAAGTATAAGGAATTATTCATAATTCTTAATTATTTAGTGCTTTAAAAAAATGAGTCATCTCAGGACTCATCTAACTAGCAATTACACAGAGTATATGGAAAAGGTGGTCATATATTTAAAAATTACATATATAAAAGTGGTTTCTGAAACACATCTGATATGCAAAATGAGGAAGCTGCAAAATAATTAATTATACGCTGACTTCATTATAAATTAAAAGGTCAGAAAAGTAAAACAAGATATTTTACCTTTATTTGTTAATATTTTCTTTATTTAACCTGTGATGTAGCTTAATTTAATAAAATAAACAATTCAAATTACCATACAATCTTGCCTTATAATTCATGTGTAGAATTATAAATGAGATTATTTTGAATGTTTGAAAACCTACTTTTATTTGAGATAATAAAATTAGTCTAAACAGGAGAAGAATCCAAGATGGCGGCATAGGTAAACACATACACTGCTGCCTCGCACATCAATTTCAGAACTACAACTAAAAGACAGAACGGACATTATCCAGAACCACAGGAAAGCTGGCTAAGTGGAAATTCTACAACTAGAAGGAAAGAGAGGGACTCACAGAGACCCAGAGGAACTGTAAAAAGCTGAGCTATGGAGACTCGTGCAAGGAGAGAGTGGGTGCTGGAGAACCTGGCTGACTTTCTCTTGCTGGAGGGAGATGGAGACTCCCAATGGCATTGAACCCCTTATCCTATGACACTAAACCCCAGATCCAGCAGAAACTCAAAAGGGGGGAGTTTGGACTGTGAAGGAGGATAAATGAACAGACATTTAGGGCAGTCACAAAAGATCAGAAATCTGCTGGCGCGCACGGCACCGCGCACAGAGGACTGACTGCTGATTGTGCCACTGGCTTTCACAAGAGGTCAGGAGACAAAGCATCCCGACTGCACCACTTCTAACTCCACTAAACCCCATATTCGGGTGAAACCCTGGGGACCCAGACTCCTGTGGTCCCAGAGTGCAGGGGAGCCAAAAAGGCAGCTGTCTAGATGCACTGTGAGAGAGCACACGCACACACACACAGAGAGCGCTCCAGCAATTACCCAGTCATGTGAGACTCAGGGGCCGAGGAGAGTGGGGCCGACTGGAAGGCAAGGCAGTTCCTTATGCCCTGAGACTGCACCCATCCCAAGCTCAACAGAGAGGCTTTTGCAGTTTTGCAACTCTTGTATCATAAAGCTGAATCCAACACAAAAGTTCTCCCGGCATAGTGAAAATGCTGAGACAAGGGAAGGGATCACAAACAAAAGAAATGGAGGAAAACAAATTACTGGATATAGAGGTCAAAACTATACTTATAAGGTTTTTCAAGAATATCCTAGAAAAGTTGGATAAAGTTAGCGAGAGCCAAGAGGAGATGAAAAAGGACCAACTAAAGATGAAAAAGGACCAACTAGAAATTAAACATACACTGACTGAAATAAAAAATATTATACAGAGACCTAACAGCAGACTAGAGGAAGGCAAGAATCAAGTAAAAAATTTGATATATAAATAATCAGAAAACACTCAACTGGAAAAGCAAGAAGAGAAAAGATTCCAAAAATGTGAAGATAATGTAAGGAGCCTCTGGGACAGCTTCAAGCATACCAACATCAGAATTGTGGGGGTGCCAGAAGAAGAGCAAGAGCAAGATATTGAAAACCTATTTAAAGACATAATGACTGAAAACTTCCCACATCTGGTAAAAGAAATAGACTTACAAGTCCAGGAAGCACACAGAACCCCATATAAAAGGAATCCAAAGAGGACTACACCAAGACACATCATAATTAAAATACCAAGAGCAAAAGACAAAGAAAGAATATTAAAAGCAGCAAGAGAAAAACAGTTCATTACCTACAAGGGAGCACCCATATAACTGTCAGCTGATTTCTCAACAGAAATGATGCAGGCCAGACGGGAGTGGCAAGAAATATTCAACGTGATGAATGGCAAGAACCTACAACCAAGAATACTCTATCCAGCAAAGCTATCATTCAGAATTGAAGGGCAGATAAAGAGCTTCACAAATAATAAAAAGCTAATGGAGTTCATCAACTCCAAACGAGTATTATATGAAATGCTGAAAGGTACTCTTTTAGAAGAGGAAGAAGAAAAAGGTAAAAGACAAAAATTATGAACAACAAATACATATCTATCAACAAGTTAATCTAAAAATTAAGTGAATTAAACATTTTATGAACAGAATAAACTGGTGAATATAATAGAATCAGGAGCACAGAAAGGGAGTGGACTGATAATTCTCAGTGGGAAAGGGGTGAGGGGTGTACAGGGAGAGACTGGACAAAAATCATACAGCTATGGATGAGGTAAAAAGAAGGGAGATAAGGGTAGAGGGAGAAGTGGGAGTCGGGTGCAGGGGAGCTATGGAGGGGAAAAAAGAGAAAAAAATGCAATAATCTGAATAATAAAGATTTAATTTTAAAAAATTAGTCTAAACTGTTTTTATTTGCCAAGGGAAAATAAGTTTCTTTATAAAAATTTTTTTATTTAATTTATTTCGGCAACATTGGTTAATAAAATTTTACAGGTTTCAGGTTTATAATTCTATAATGTGTCATTAGTATATTATATTGTGTGTTCTCCACCCTAAGTCAAGTCTCCTTCCACCATAATTTATTTTGTATTTTTTATATATATAGTTATTTATTAATAAGCTGTAAAATAAGCTAGTCAAATTCTATATAAAGCCTGCTGAGCTTTTATTTGAGATAAGATTGAATATATAAGTTACTTTGAGGAGAATTAACACTTTTAAAAAGTTGAGCCTTCCAATTCAAGAATGTTTGTTTAGGTCTTCTTTAGTTATTTTCAGTAATCTTTTGTAGTTTTCAGTGTATAGGATTTGTAAATCTTGCTAAAATTATTCCTAAGCATTTTTCATTGACACCAATTACACACTCTTAGTATATACAAAATAAATTGTTGTAAATTGATATTTTATTTTACAAACTTATTAAATCTATTTAATTCTGATAGCATTTTAGTAATTTTCTCAATATTTTCTTTACATTCATTAATGTATTTTGAAAATACAGTTGTTTTAAAATGCTTTCTTTTCCAAATAGTATGGCTTTTATTTATTTCTTTTGCCTCACTCTTGTGTCATTGAAACATATTTTCATTAGCTCCCTGGATGTTTTTTACTGCTAAATATAAAATATGAGCCTTCTTGTAATTGAGTTTTTATTTACTGTGTTGTTGTTTTTTCTCACTGAAGAGGGACACAGTTTCTTTGTTTATCTAATAATCTTAGCTTATTTTTTGTTAATCTTAATTAAATTATAATTGATAAGGCATGCTACATTTAAGATATACAATATATTGTTTTGATACATTTACATATTGAAATATGATTAGCACTACAGTATTAGCTAACACTTCTATCTTGTTAAAGAATGATTATTTTTGGTGGTGAGAACAATTAACATCTAATTTATTAGCAATTTGAAGTTTATAATACAGTACTGTTGACTCTAAACACTGTGGTGCTCATTAGATCTTTAGCACGTATTTATCTACTAGATGCAAAGGAGAGGTTAAGATAACAATTTTGTTTTAAAAAAATGGCCAATTTTTTTAATTGCATTCATGTAGGAAAACTCACCTGTATAATTTGCCTGTATTAATATCTAAAATTTTTCTACACAGTTGTTATTATTTTCACTTGGCTTTCTATGAATCTCTTCTTTCTGCAAACAATTTAATTTCTGTATAATATGGTCTGGAATATTCACATGTTGGATCTTGTTTCCAATTATTTATTACTATTACCTTCTGCCTCTCATAAAGTTAATTTCTTGTATCTTTCTTTTTTTCATTTTAAGATCATTTCTTCAAATTTGCTCAAACTCTGATATGTTGTTCTACTGGTTTATTGCATTTTTTGTTTCTTTTCATTTTAGTGTTATTGTGTTATCTGGACTAATTCTGCTCTTAATATTTAGTGTAGAGTTGAATAAATTTGTTATTTCCACAATTCTTAGTTATTTCTTTTGAATATTTGATTTGTAATTATCTTATTTTTTAATGTTAGACAGTTTTCTTTTTTTTATTTTAGATGTCATGCAATGATGTTACATATCCTTGCTGCCTATTAAAAAACAAAGACTAGGAAGATTATCCAAAAATAGGGACTACCCTTAGTTTTCCTTATAATCTCATAGCAGATTTGTATTACTCTTTTTTTTAATTCTCAAGCTAAAGATAAACTCAAGAAATTCTGAATTTCTAGCACAATTCCTTGATTTTATACTTAATCATTTTTGCTACTCCATGAGCATATTTTTAAAATTTCTTTTGACAGTATTTCAAATTCTTAAAGTTTTTATGGTATACAGAAAGTTGTAATTCACTTTCATCTCATGACTAGAGATCTCCAAATGTATAATGCTATGACCAACAGCCCCTAATTTTAGCTTGGGACTTGTTGTATTTACAATTACCTACCCTGCTTTAAAAATATACTATGAATATGGAGCAAATGGAATTTCAGAGTTTGAAGGAAGGATGATCTTAACTTATAAATCAGTTCCCTGAGTGAGGAAATAAATGAGTGCCATCTTCTCTGAGTAGTCCATGCCTCAAGTTTCTGGGTCAGTGGATGGTAAATGATGCATATAAAAATGAAATATCTTCCTAAGTTTTTTTCTTGCAGCTCTCTCATGTAACTATTTTGGCATGTTCTATAAGTTAAAGTCTAGCTAAGTTTTTCATAATTCAGCTTCATATGATTTATTATTATTAATGGGAAATTGCCCCCTACTCCACCACCAAATAGTCTGTCATTTATTTTCCAGTCTTTCTTTTTCTAACTTACTGAGAGTTTCACTTTTCTATATATCCATGCATAAAATCTGGAGACCCTGCAATGGAGGATGCTCAGCCACATGTCATTTTGATCTGGATGTGTCTAGAGATATATTTTAAAGCTTTGTCATAATTGAACCCCATCTATTTCCTTTGACAGAAAAATCTCCTTGATTTTCTTTTGTGTGGTTATGTGAAGATGCTAAACTATAAATCCTTCATTCTCTCATTCTTTCACAAGCCATCTCTACTTCCCAGTAAAACTTTGATTTCAGAGCTATTGAAGTATATTTCCAAATGTCTTGTAACCAGACTGCCTCCAAAAACAGATACTAAGAACTGGACTGATACTGACAGGATTTTCAATAGTTTATAAAATTTAAAACAATGAAATTGTGCTTCAATATATTCTGCTCAAGTATGGATGCAAGAGTATAAACGGGAGATGCAAATTACTGTTATCTTTATAGTTAAGTAAGTAATGGGTACAGATAAATTAAAATTTTAGTAATTATGAGATGTATTTCTATCTTTTCTAGAAGACTTTAGACTTAATTAAGGAATTGGTATAATTTCTTTCCTTACCAGTGATTTATTTGTACTGGCAATAAACATTTATTGAATTAATTATTATTGTAGTGTTCTAAATTTAAATGAGCAAATAATGTATGAAGTATAGATTTATTCAACCTCAGAAATATATATCTAATTTAAATAGTAACAATTATAAAGGCTGAAAAATGTGATCTATTCTGTTTTGTTACTTAGAATTTATTATAAGATAGTAGAGACCCAGTGCACAAAATTCTGGCACTCCAGGGTATCCCTCAGCCCGGTCTACGTTCTCTTGCAATCCAGGACCCCTCAGGGAATGTCAGATAGCTGGTATCTTTATTTTTCTAATGTAAATTCTTCATCTCCAAAACACTGGTAGAATACCTGCATTGCCTTTTTAATGTCTCCCACCCCCAGGATTTCCAAGGGGAATATGTGAAACAAATTGAGGCTATCAAACAAATGCATTTCATTATCAAAATTAATATTACCAACCAATGCAGAAAATGATTTTGGATGTACTCTTACTTATTAGATATACTGAGTGAGAAGTGTATCTAACTACATAGTTAAGTCTTTACAAAATCCTCCCAAATGACACTATTGATTTTAGTCACTCTGCATGCTATTTTGCCAGATTGAGTTTTCTGATCATTTTTTCTATGTCTTTCATATCGTCAATGGAAAAACTTTAAAATATCTCAGCATGGAAAGTTGAA
Organism: Lasiurus borealis; assembly: GCA_004026805.1. Classification (NCBI taxonomy): domain Eukaryota; kingdom Metazoa; phylum Chordata; class Mammalia; order Chiroptera; family Vespertilionidae; genus Lasiurus; species Lasiurus borealis. The sequence continues at coordinate 37,542 of PVJN01000986.1, forward strand.
CATTTCATAAGATTGCTTCTTAAGACTTTATATAATCTCATCTCTAGTAATGCATCTTCTCTTGCTATTGTATATGTATTTATGTTTCACAGGTAACAGTTTCTTAATACTTGCCATCCCAGGGTTAGTTATGAAATATTGACTTTGCTCACAGCCTTCTGTATTGCTGAAATAATTTAACCTTTTTTGTTCGCTTATCAAAACTTTCTATCCAAGTCCATGGTTAAATATTTCTCTGTGTGGTAAAAAAATAACAAAATAAAATAAAATATTACCTTCTGTGGGAATCATTCTGCATTTGTCAAGGTCATATTTAAATATTAAATCTATGGAGACCTCTTATCATTTTGCATAATTACCAAAATGTGCTTAGTTGTGTTGCTAATTGTGTGCTTTTTTCTATGTATCACTAGATAATGAACCCTTTGAGAACTAATGATTCTCAAATTTGACATATATACTGTACAGTTTTCTTGCAAATAAATGTTAAAAATTTGAAAACTCATAGTTACATAAGGTTAAACAGGTAATTTAATTATTATTTATCTGAGTTTGCACATTTAGAAAATTCATATCATGATGCCCGACAGAAGACTTGTTAAAACAATTACATTTTATATTGATATTATTATTATTGTTGTTGCTGTTGTTTTTTTTTAAACTTATCAGTCATAGTATTTGTTCCTTTTCACTATTATAATGAATTTAGCACTCTGCTCAGAAACACAATAAATATTTATTGAAAAAATTCATTGAAAATTTGACTATATATCTCTTTATTTTATTGTTTAAAGTATTACATATATCCCATTTTCCCTCCCCAGACATTCCCACTCCCTCCCCGCCCATGACAAGCTTCCACTGCCCAAGTTCATTGGTTATGCTAATATGCATACAAGCTCTTTGGTTGATCTCTTAGCACCCCATCCTCCTCTGCCATCCCTCTGAGGTTGGATGGTCTGTTACATATTTCTTTGTCTCTGGATCTATTTTTGCTCATCAGTTTATGTTGTTCATTATATCCCACATATAAATGAAATCATGTGATATTTATCTTTCTCCAACTGGCTTATTTCATTTAGCATAATGCTCTCCAGGTGCACCTTCTCACGAAACAGATAGAAGAAATAACTAAATTGATTAACTATATGCTTTTTTACATACGTTTTACAACATCACTTTTTTTGAAAGGTGCGTACTCACTGAGTTAATATAATATATACAGAAAGATGGACTACACTTCAAATATATTTATAGTTAGATAATAATCTTACATTTCAGTTAGCAATCGGGCTGCTAATAAAATATATAATTCAAGGAGTCCTCAATATTAAATTTCCCTTTCAGTAGTAACCAAGTACTGCATCTATGTAAAAACAGTATTCTGTCAAATCACTATAATCACTTGGTGACACTTTTGCTATATTGTATTCTCACCAGGCATGACCTTCCATCCTGCAATGTCTTCAAAATACTGAATAAACTGGCTATTTATTGATTACACCTTCATTCTAATACAGTGCAATGTTTCACATGCAATTGGGACACTTATTACGTGAGGAATAAAAGGGCATAATGAACCCCACTGGGCTATTAAAAATGAAGAATGCTATAAAAAGTATTGGTTTATTTAACACTAAAATAAGCACATGTTTTTTTGGTAGCACCTGCATTTTTCAAACTTTTAAAAGATACGTTAATCAGGCACTGTGAAGAGCCATAATAGAAAGTCACTAACTCTAAAGGAAAACTCAGAAGAGACTACTGTGCTAGGAGTCAGAAAACCAGATTTTAGACTTTGCTCTGCTGCTGGCTAAATCTTTTAAGAGGTAATTCATCCCTTTGAGCTTCAGTCTCTCTCTTAGTCAAACGAACAAGTATAATTGAGTTGTAACTTCAATGATAATAACCAAATTATAAATTTTTGTGATAGAGAGGATTTAAATATATTTATTATCTAAATGTTTGCATCTATGTTTTTGTGTACAGCTAGCTGAATCTATCTTTCTATCACATGCATGTGTACGTAGGTATAAATTTTTGTTACATAAGTTTGATATAGCTTAAGAGTATTTAAAGTAGAGTAATTTTTTTTTCTTTCATTTTTGAGACATGATACATGAATTTATTCTCTGGTGAAACCATTTTGAGGATTATAATGAAGAAGAAACTTCAAATCATAACACAGAGCTCTAAAAAAATGCTCCATGGTTTATTTGGAAAATGTGCTCCAATTTTGTTAAACAAAAATTACCTTAAATTTTAAAAGCATAAAACAAACCATCTGACTTAATTGAACTCAAGGGACATAAGGATTTCTGTCTAATTTATCATATCATTAACTGGAAAATGATTGTATTATCTTAAATAATTCATAGCTTGAGTTTCTTAATTTTTATTGATTCCAGAGAGAAAAGGAGAGTGGGGAGCAGAGAGAGATACATAAATTATAAGAGAGAATCATTGATTGGCTGCTCCTACATGCCACCTACTGGAGATTGAGTCCACAACCCCAATTGTGCACTGACCTGGAATCGAACTCTTGATTCATAGGTTGATGCTCAACCATTCAGGCCATTCCAGTAGGGCTAATAGTCGGTTTTTGTGATTCAAAATGTACTTTAATCACTACCTTCAGAGCAAAATTATTTTACTTTAAGTACTCTTGGAAATAGAACAACTATCATAATTATCTAATAATATTCTGATCCTATCTAATAAAATTGTAATATGCAAACCATAACTCTGCTACACCCACAAGCCACACCTGCCAGCCAATCAGGAGTAGGTATGCAAATTAACACAAGATGGCTTTGGCCAGGAGGCTTGGGTTTCCTGGCAATGGAGAAAGTCAAGCATCCTGCACACTGTGGCTTGCCCTGGACTCCACTCAACTATAGTTATTGAAAATAAATAAATAAATAAATCCCAACAAAAATGGCTATGTCCATGGAGCTAGCAGGAGGCTTGGGTTTCCCCAGCAGTGGAGGAAGTCAAAATCCTGGCCAGTAAGTAGCATCTGCTCAAGGCTACAAAATTTGAATTTTATAATGTAAATAAATCCCAGATACCAAGGCCTCTGCTTGGGTCACCAGGGGCATAGCCAGCCTGAAACCACCACAAGCCCCTTGCCCAGGTCACCTCACACCTCAGGGGAACCCCTACCCTGATCCAGGACACTCTTCAGAACAAACCAACTGGCCCCCACCTGTGCACCAGTTCTCTATCCTATAGAATAATCCTATCTAATATCAGAGTAATATGCAAATTGACCATCACTCCAACACACAAAATGGCTGCCCCCATGTGGTCAAATATGTCTGCTCCCATGTGGACACAAGATGGACAACAAGATGGCCAGCAGGGGAGGGAAGTTGTGGTTGATCAGGCCATTTGGGAGGGACCAGGCCTGCAAGGGGAGAGCATTTGGGGGTGATCAAGCCTACAGGGGAGGACAGTTAAGGGTGATCAGGCCAGCAGAGGAGGGAAGTTGGAGGCTACCAGGCCTGCAGAGAAAGGCAGTTGGAGGAAGACCCAGGACTGCAGGGGAGAGAAGTTGGGTGGGACCAGGCCTGCAGGGGAGGGCAGTTAAGGATGACCAGGCCTGCAGGGGAGAGCAGTTAGGAGCAATCAGGCTGGCAGGGGAGCAGTTAGGCATCAATAAGGCTGGCATGGCAGTGGGTAGGAGGTAATCACGCTGGAAGGCACAAGTGCTCAGGGGCAATCAAGCAGTTGAGCAGATGGGAGCCATCAGTCCTAGATTGTGAGAGAGATGTTTGACTGCCCAGTGGGATTGGGCCTAAACAGTTGGTCAGATGTGCCTCAAGGGGTCTCAGATTGGAGAGGGTACAGGCTGGGCTGAGAGACACCCCATCCCCCATGCACAAATTCCATGCACTGGACCTCTAGTATATTATATTAACAGAACGTCTTGTTAACAAAATGTTACATTTTTAAACCCATAAGAATATAGGCAACAGAAAGTGCTAATTTTTGTGAAATGTGTAACAATGACACTCATGCAAAGGAGATAACTGGTACAGGCATCTATAATTTATGAACTAAAACTCTAGCATAAAGGTTACTATACAATAAAATACATGTAGCTGAAATTTATAATTTAATTTCTTAATTCAGTAACTTCAGATATTTTGAGTTTTTTTCAGGAGTATAAAAGAGTTTTCAAAGTTCTTATTCTCAACCAACAGCACATTGTGATATAGAGATGAAAAGATGGAATGTAAAATATTAGTTAAAACAAATGGGCAATATATTTGTGCAATGATTGTGTGCCACAAACTTTAATAAACTTAAGAAATACCTAAGACTATTGATAAAATGCAGACATTTTTTAAGAAGTTTAAGTGATCTAACAAATCTGCCTAATCTCACATGCTGAGTAGCAAAGTATATGAGATTCACACTCGGCTATGTGCTTTAAATTATGGCCAATCTACTATATATATTAAAGTGATTAAACAGAAAGAAAACAGAAGGGGAAAATATTAAAAGTGATAAAGAATCTCATTAAAACTCATAATCTCATTGGTAACGGTTGTGTACCTTTTAGGAAGGATCTTATAATGTCACAAGAAACATAAAATAGTTCTTATTCCCCCAAAACACTGATAGCCATTTATCAAGTAAGTGTATACTGACTAAAGACATCTTCAAAGGCTGTTGGAAATAGTGTCTAGACACTAATACTAATGCACTCAAAATACTCTCACAGTTGCCCTCTTATAGTGTAATTCTACAGAAGCATTGTGATAAGAACTTGGCTGTGGTCCAAAATCATTTCACAGGATGTCTACGTGTTTACAGATGCAATCTGTGGCCATTTCACCTATCCCTGAGTGTAGAAATGGCATGCATATAGTTAGCAGGAGACTTTTATTGGTCATAGACCTATAAAATCAAATGCATTATTGGGGAAAAGTCAAGGTGAAATCCCTTAAAACTTCCCTCCTTGACCTGCTCTTTAATCTGAGCAAATTACCCACAGAGCAAAACCAAACCCCTTTACATTAGAGGACCCCACCTTTCTTTTAAGTAGTTTTAGCAATCGTGTTTATTCATGCTTCTAGAGGATCTCATCCCAATCTAATAGGTTAACAATTATATATTTCAAATCTATATTGCATGATTTTCTCAATACCTATTGTTTGATAAGATGATGCTCTGGTAACTTAAGTCATTTGTTTATGTAATAGACTAGAGGCTGGTGCACAAAATTTGTGCATAGGGGGTATCCCTCAACCCAGTCTGCATCCTCTCCAATCTGGGAGCTTTTGAGGGATATCAGACCTGCCATTTAGGCCTGACCCCACTGTCCAACATCCCTCTCACAATCCAGGGCTGCTGGATCCCAACTGCCCTTCCCTGCAAGTCTTTCCCCTCCACCCCAGCAACAGCCCTCCGCTGCAGGCCTGGGTCCTCCCAACTGCCCTCCCCTGCAGGCCTGGTTCCAAACAACTGTGCTCCCCTGCAGGCCTGATAACCCACAATTGCCCTATCATGCTGACCTGGTCTCCCCCAGTCCTGGCCCTCCCCAACTGCCCTACTCCTACCTGGTCTCCCTCAACTGCCCTCCTCTCCCAGCCCAGTCAACCCTAACTTCCCTCCCTGCTTGTCTGATTGCCCACAGCTGTCCTCCCCTGCAGACCTGCCCCACCCCCATCTTCCGTCCCCTGCAGGCTTGGTCCCCATATAATGCTCTTCTCTGAAGGCCTGATCCTCCCAACAGCCCTCCACTACAGGCCTGGGTCCCCCACCAACTGTCCTCCCCTACAGGCCTTGCCTCCCCACAACTGCCCTCCATTGTATGCCTGCCCCCCCCACCAACTGCTCTCTCATAAAGGCCTGACTCCCCCGAACTGCCCTCCCCTGCAGACCTTGCCCCTCAACTGTTCTCTCCTGCAAACCTGTTCCCCCAAAACTGCCCTCCACAGCTGGCCTGGCCTTCCCAACTGCCCTACACATCAGGCCTGGTTTCCCCCTGATCTGCCCTCCCCTGAAGTCCTGGTCTTCTTCAACTGCCCTCCCCTGCTGATCTGGTCTCCCCAACTGCTCCTCTACCAGCCTGGTCACCCCTAACTGCCCTCCCTGCTTGCCTCATCGCCCACAACTGCCCTCCCTATAGGCCTGGTCCCTCCTCCAACTACCCTCCCCTATAGGCCTGGGTCACACCCCCCCTCCACTTCCCTCATCCGCAGGCTTGGGCCTCTCCCCAACTGCCTTCCCTTACTGGTCTGGTATCCCCCAACTGCCCTCCTCTGCCAGTCTTGTGGCCCCCAACTGCTCTCCTCTGCAGGCCTGCTCCCCCCTAAGCTGCCCTCTCCTGTACTCCGGGTTCTGTCCTACTGCCCTCCCCTGCTGACCTGGTCTCATCCCCAAATGTCCTCCCTGCTTGCATGATTGCCCACAACTGCCCTCCCCTGCAGAGACAGAGACATGGGGGTCGGCGAGCCATGGCACCCGTCTTAGGACGCCCCCCCCCCCCCCGAGCCGGGGCAGAGATGGACAGGGACAGGAGGGACAGCTGGCAGCCTCTGCGGCCGAGCGCAGGCCCCGAGAGGAGACAGCACAGGTCCCTCACGGCTCCCATGGACACCGGTGGCTCCCTTATACCTCCTGTGGAAGCCGCAGGCAGCCTACTGCACGTGATATCGCACAATGGGCTACTAGTATATAATTAGAAGGGCAACATACAATCATAAATAGAACAATTTCTCCGCAACAAAATTTGTCTTTCATCTATACATTTAACTAAAATCTGAGTGTTCACTTGTTGCTAGAAAATGAATTTGGCACTTTCACATATACATAAATTTTAAAAATATATTTTTATTAATTGCAGAGGGAAAGGGAGAGAATGAGAAAGAGAGAAACATCAATGATGAGGGAGAATCATTGATCAGCTGTCTCCTGCATGTCTCCCACTGGGGACAGATCCTGCAATTCAGGAACATGTACCGATGGGGAATCAAACAGAATGGTGACCTCCTGGTTAATAGGCTGATGCGCAGCCACTGAACCATGCCAGACAGACTATATTTTTTCTTAATAATAATTATCTGAGGCACATATTATTATTTCCGGGTCAGGGCAATGACAGCCAAGGTGAGGAATCAAAGAGATCCATTGCCATTGCAGTGTTATTAGTTTATAAACACACACATTGTTCCATGTTACCTCTGAAAGCCTCTATTTTCCAATGTAAATGGTGAGGGGCTTATGATTAGTTGAAGGTTAATGTCCCAAGTAACATGATTCCAGTTTTTAAGAATACTTTACATTGGCCTCAGAGGAGGCCATTTGAAATTTTAGGAAACATGCTTGGCTTACATCTAAAACAGATTTTAGCAGTTGGTCCTTTAATTTTCAAACAATATATATTAGTAACTGTGTTTTAGATGCTGACAAAAATATCCTCAGATAAAATGTACTTATTCATATAAAAAATTAAGCACTTATGTATAGTATACAGTAGCACTCAATGAGTCACTAGTTTTTGTTTTTTTTTCTAAACTGGTTAACATGTCAATGTTATTAATTACTTAATGTTATCAAAAATAGAAATTTTAACAGATATTTTTGAAACTCTTTGGTTAATATTTATGTTCTAAATTCAGTTATGAAATTAGAGTTCAAGGTATATAATGCATTTCTATTCAAAGAAAAGTGCAATCAGACCAGAAAAAAAGGCAAAATTGTATATATTTATATAGATTCTGAGCAAACAGGATCTTCTATCCTTTTAATTATTAATATACCAAAGTTCTTTGGTTTAGATTGCTCATGTGATTTTGTATGTATATTTGCTCTCATTTTAAATTAAAGAATAGGCAAAATAAAACCTTTTTTTTTTTCTACTTTATAGAGAGGCCTTCCTCATATTCTCTCTTCAGAACACAGTGATCTCAAGTAAGAGATATAGGTCATAATGTCCATGAGATTCGTCATCATGGTTATTTTAAGTACATCCAAAGAAATACTACTGCCCCTAAGAATTTACCTTTGTAATCACTTCTCTTTAGAATTAGGTGAATGTTCCTACCCTTCTGTTCATATGAACATTATATCAATATCCTCCTTTGGAATATGATGAAAACTATTTTTAAAACCTATATCTTCACAATGAACAAAAAATCAATATCTATCAAGTAATCTATTATATTGTTCCTATCACTATATTAAAAATGGCTGTGTTTCCAAATATGTATACTCAACTTTTGTTTGCTTGTTTTTTTTTTAATTTTTATTATAACTTTATATACCTTTATTATTAAAATCAATTAAGTTTTGAAGTTGAAATATTTAAATATATTTGCATCAAACGTGCATTAAATGAAAAGGGGATTGTGATATTTAAAAAGTTACTTTAAGGATTAGAAGAGCAGATAAAATAAAAACAAATTATATTTTATTATATGTAAAATAAGAACAGTGAAACAAATGGTAATACTTAGTTTATTAAGTTTTATTTTACTCTAGTGCAGTGAAATTGTATTTCATTTCTCTTTTCAGACATTTCATATATTTTTATGTAGTGCAGTTTTAAAATTAAATATTTTACACAATATGAATTCCGAACTAAACCTGAAGGAAGACTAGCTAAAGTAGTGCCCTGGGAAATTTCCTAGTTTATCCTTCCTTTGCTGTTTTGACTTTCTTTTGTCTCTGCCAAAGCAGAGGCAAAGGCAATCAACCTGTGTTAAATTCTTCCAGTTTATGAAATCAAGAAACATCTTCTCCATCAAAAGCTCCAAATTCAGGAAGCAGTCAAAATATCAATAAAGCTTACCAGTAATGACAATATTTCATCATTTTGGTTTTCTTTTAAGGAATATAGAAATAATTTATTTCAGTTTTATAGCTAATTGTGAATTATTCAAGAATACTTTTATTTCATTTATTTTATTTATTTATTTATTTTGTGAAGCTAAGGGTACAACTGGTAAATGAGTAAACCTTTTTTTTTTTTTATCCTCACTCAAGGATATTGTTTCTATTAATTTATAGAGAAAATGGAAGGGAGGGGGAGAGAGAGAGAAACACATGGATTGGATTCCTCCCACAGGAGCCTCAACTAGACTAGAGCCCAGGACTGAGTCTGCAACTGAGGCACCCTTGATCAGAATCAAACCCAGGACCCTTCAGTCTGCAGACCTATGTTCTATTCACTGAAGCAAACACACCAGGGCAAATGAGTAAATATTTAAATTACATATGTTTTATAGTAATGCCCAGCAACACACTTTTTTTTCTCCAATAATTTCAATGTATAAGAACAAGTTCTTAAAACAAGAATATTTTATACTAGTAGCCTGGTGCATGAATTCATGCACATTGAAAGGAAATTAATTAGAATAAATATTTTAATATCATTATTCACTCTTTCTCTATAATAGAAGCATCAACCAAATTCATGATCGACAATGATAGATTGAAACACATGCATGTGATTGGCGCCAGTGAGAACTTTATATTTATCACGCATGCGTGAATCAACTTAGTCTTGTATATAGAGAGAATACACTTGCTTAATTAGACCTGATTTCTGATGTAGCTGAACTTTTTCCAGCCCAGTGAAGCACCCCAACTTCTCTTTCAGACAATTGTCAGCAAGGCAGCAGTAAATATCAACACGGAGCAGATTATTACTGTAGATCACGCAGGGAGATCAAAGGGTAAAAATATTTAACTGCAGCAGTGTTTGACTATATTCTGTGCAGTGAGAAAAACTGAGGATTTTTCAAAGTCCACTATTTCTTACTTCTTTTCAGTTGGGTCAAGTTTCTGAGGTTTCTAAATTCTGTTTTCTGGCTAATTAAAAGAAAATAAGATTTTTATAAATCTCATATCTCTCTATTCCAGGACTTTTGTGAGGATCAAATGAGATGAGGCACGGGAAAATACTTCACAGACATTTGGTTAAAGTATAAATATTTCCACCTTGCTATAAAGCAAGTCATGTTCTTGGGCTGGAGAAACTTCAAGGAAGCTAGTCATCACTAGGGGGAGGAAGCCAGGCATTGCTACATGATGACATTACCTAGATGGACACTTAGCATCTTAGCCTTTTATGTATATAGACTAGAGGCCCAGTATATGAATTCTCAGCCCAACCTGTGCCTTCTTGAAGTCCAGAACCCCTTGGGGGATGTCTGACTGCCAGCTTAGGCAGTCAGACATCCCTCTTGCAATCAAGGATCGCTTACTCCTGACTGCCTACTTGCTCCTTAGCACTCAGCTTGCTGCTTGTTAGCACTGCTATGGAGGCAGGGGAGGCTCCTGGCAGCTCCACTGCACTCACCAGCCCTAAGCCTGGCTTCTGACTGAGTGGTGCTCCACTTGTTGGAGCACACTGTCCACTAGATGGCAGCTCCTGTGTAGAGTGGTCAGTGCACATTATAGCAACCAGTCGTTCCTCTGTAATGATCACTTAGGCTTTTACTATTATATAGTTTACATTTGTATATAGCTACAGACTCCCCATGTAAACACATTATACTTGATTAAATGTTTCTAATGATTTAGTTTGTGCATAAATTTGAGAGAAAAAGAGACACATACTTGGGTAATCTAGGATTTGAGTCTATAATAATTGTCCTCTGCAAATCAAAAGTGAAAGATAATCCATTAAAAGTTTGTATGTATGCCTTTTAATTGTTGCATATTTACTTAGGTTAATTCTAATTGAGTCAAGAGAACTGGCATATTATTTTGTCAATGACAATAATTTTTTCCCTTGTTTGCAATATATTTTCTCTCCTTTTCTTTTAATGTTCTGATTTTTTGTTGTTATTGTGTTTTTGACTAATGAAAGGATGGGAGAATTGGAAAATAGCAACAGCTGAAAATACTGTTAATAGATTACTTCACATTAATTATTACTGTAGGATTTCTGAAGTTTTTTTCAATGAACCACTGAACAGGTAGCCATTTGGCATTGTGTCAGTTTTATAATGCTTTCTGAAAAATGTCAACAGAAAAGCAATATAATAAGTGTAATAAATTTCAGCTATATATATATTTTTTTTTTTACCATAATGTCACTTCTTCTGTAAGAGAAAATAATAGAGCTGGAAGGAATTGAGGTCATTATCTAGTCCAACACTTTCATTATATCAACAAAACAGAGGATCCGGCAATTTAAGGCGTTAGTTCAAGATCATGCAGTGCATAGGCAGCACTTTCACAAGAAGGCAGAGCTTTAGTACAGACAGTTCAAGGCATTTCTCCATCTCTACTGCCTTCCTAATTCTTCACCCAAGGTTGCAAACAATCTCCATCAAAATTTCATGTGTTAAGGTCATAACCTCTGACAAAGCACACAGGTCACATTGTGGTAAATAAGAGTAGTTGCTGGTCCTATAGAGTAAAATTACAGATTTATACATTACCACCTATCCTTACTATGAGCCTTTCAGAAGAAGAGGCACTGGGAAATTTATACTCCTTGCTTGAGGCATTGTCAGATCCTTTGAACTATTTCTATGTTGTCCTTAGATATTTTTTTTGTATGTATCTACAAGTGTTTGAATATGTCCTCTCATAAATTGATTTCCTATAAGTTCCAATTCTCTAATATACAAAAAAGTAAAAAGAATTTTCAACCATTCTGCCACAATTAACTGTATGACTTTGTTAAGAATATGACTTCAAAATGGTCTCATTCGATCCCTCACCTGAAAGCAAAGGTAAAACCTGAGGCCATTCAAATCTAGATTATCTAACTGTTTGAGGTTTTAATAATGACCACTTGCTACATAGTAGTCAATATTACCTTCCACACTGATGACTGAATTGGCCTTCAGAAAAACGTGTCTTATAATGATGGCAATTACTTAGTCTTATTGACCTGATCTTAATATATATCATATTCTTAAATTCATAATCTTCCCACAAGAATGTATTCTTGACAGGTTTTCTAACTTACTTTAGGTCACTGATAGATAATCTCAAATAAAGAATCTCAAAAAATATGATACACTTGTTTTACAATTAGCAGTGGCCGTTTGTCATTCTAGAAATTTCATTTACAGAGCTAGACTTGTTTGTTTTGGTTTTTATTATTATCCACTCCTGAAAATGACTAGAAATAAATTGGAACATGTATTTCAGAATTTGCTAAAATGTTATATTGAAAACCTCTCTCAGACTTTGCATTTTTAATGATCAGCACAAAAATTACTCATTATCTTCACTCTCTTATGACAAGTTAAATTATGTTTAATTTTATTATTTTATAAAACAATGTTTTTCTCATAAAATCTCCAGGACTTACAGCTGAGAACAGCTTGATGAAAATGTTTTCTCTTACTTTCCTTATCAAAATAATCTTTATCTGACATCTCTAAATAGGTAGCCAAACTGCCATATGCATTACACATTTTCATTTAAACTGCCAGTTTAATGACTGGTTGTATTCATGTTAAAATGCTTAAAATATAGTCAGCAAAAACTGTCGGCTAGTTCTTCAGTTAATAGAGTAAGAGAGTAATTTAGTCTAAGACATAATATCTAAACAAAGTAGGCTGCATTTACATGTGTATGTGTCTGTAGTTCTCTGTTAGAACTGGGACTTCCTTCAAATTATCTTTGTGTACTTTAGATTTATTTACCATATCCAATTATTTAGTTTCCTTGTTAACATAAGACATGTGAAATAGAAAAGCATAATAAGATTTGGGTGTACATTGTTAATACCCAACCCCTGGCTATAAAGTTATATTTAAATAGTCATGATCAGTGAAGTGTAGCCACAAACTCTTCCACTGTATTCAATAGAAACATCTTTCTCTTGTCCTTCAAAAAAATAAAGTTTACTGAGTTCTTAAAGATAAAAAAAAAAAACCAACGGCTTTATACTTCATTTGACTATATGACAAAATGGAGAATCATGTGTTATAGGAGAAATTAGAACACATAAATTTTATATAGCAACCCAATTGCACAAACAGAAGAAATCAGTATCCTATCCTGGGTTAATTAATTCTAAAGTCTTTAATGTTTCTATTTTACTGTGATAATTTGTATTTACTTCCCCTTGCTTATTTATGTTCTTTACTAGTGTTTATAGAGGTTTGGTACTATAATTTGACTCCAGTCTTACTCAGAGCTAATTGGAGCATAGTAAATTAACATAAACAGATGTAAAACCTTTCCCTCATTTTTGTAGACAAAAAATCTACTTCTTCCTCCCACCTTCTGCTTTTGCATGGAATCTGGAAATATTCAAATATTCTTCCCTATTTAAGTACTTTTTTCAATTCTCACTATCTAACTCTTGTCTTCTTTTTTGACATACCTGTTTTAGAATTTTCTCCAAGAATCTTTTTCTGATTCCCTGCCATTTACAATAAAATACCATTTATCAATTAGTACAGATCTATTTGTTATATTTTGACGTTTAAATAGGTTCAGCCCTCCATTAATTTGTTTCAGCTGTGTACTTGACAATATTCTTTTCCTGATGGAGGGTCATGGGTTGATTCTCATTTGACAAATTCAAAATTTTCCTTTTAGTTTTGTAACTCAATGAATATTTGTCCATTACAGTTTATGGACACATGCTCTTTGACATTAGCTTCATCTATAATTATTTATAATTTTATACTGAAATTAGAGGCCTGGTGCACGGAATTACTGCACGGGAGGCGGGGGGTGGGGGGGAGGTGTCCCTCAGCCCAGCCTGCACCTTCTCCAATATGAGACCTTTTGAGGGGATGTCCGACTGCCTGTTTAGGCTCTAAATGGGCAGTCGGACATTCCTTTTCACAATCCAGGACTGCTGGCTCCCAAGTGCTCCCCTGCCTGCCTTCCTGATTGGCCCTAACCACTTCTGCCTGCCAGCCTGATCACCCCCTAACGACTCCCTCCCAGCCTAATTGATGCCTAACTGCTCTCCTGCCAGCTTGTTTGTCCCTAACTGCCCTCCTCTACAGGCCTGGTCACCCCTAAATGCCCTCCCTTGCAGGTTTGATTGCCCCCATCATGCTGGCCATCTTGTAATGGCCATCTTGTGTCCACATGAGGGCAGGATCTTTGACCATATGAGGGCAGCCATCTTGTGTGTTGGAATTGGATAGAGGCTTAGTGCATGGGTGGGGGCCAGATGGTTTGCCATGAAGGGTGTCTTGGCTCAAGGTGGGGGTTTCCTTAGGGTGTGGGGCAAACTGGGAGAGGGGCCTTTAGTGGTTTGCAGGCCAGCCACCCAAGTGAAGGCCCTGGGATCTGGGATTTATTTATCTTCTACAATTGAAACTTTGTAGCCTAGAGTAGAGCCAAACCTCCTCCTCACTCTGTGGTGACAGCCACTTCTGTTGGGATTTATTTATTTTCTATAATTGAAACTTTGTAGCCTTGAGTAGAGGCCATAACGGGCCAGGACTGCAGAAAGCATGGCTTCCTTCATCACGGGGGGCAACCCTAGCCTCCTGTTCTCTCCAGCTCCATGGAATTTATTTATCTTCCATAATTGAAACTTTGTAGCATTGAGTGGAGACCTGGACCGGCAGGGGTGGGCGAAAAGCTTGGCTTCCTCTACCACCAGGGGAACCCAAGCCTCCCTCCTGCTCTCTCCATGGCCACAGCCAACTTGGTTGGGATAAATTTGCATACTCATTCCTGATTGGATGGTGGGTGTGGCTGGTGGGTGTGGCAGAGGTACGATCAATTTGCATATTACTCTTTTATTAGATAGGAGGATATATTCATGCCTGGGGATCATTTTGAAAATCATTACATCTGCTCAGTTTTTAACAAAACACTGCACCCTCCCCCCATTTTTTCACATATCTTCTGCATAGACAGCTATTCACTGGCTTTAAAAAATTAAAGATTTGAACAAGTAAATTGACTCACAAGAGGGAACAAACTGTTCTTAATTATTGAAAACATCTACTTGATTGCAAATTTCCATTGACATTGCATTTTTGACAAAACTGGAGTTCAAAATGTAAACTATTGTCATTGTACATCCAGGGGTATATGATAGGGAAAGGCTGGGAAACTTAGTGCACTTTTGAGAAATTACCATCTTAAATTAGATTTAATCATATTAAATTTCTCCTTTATTAGGTCAACATAGTTGAATATCAGTGATTTTGAATGTGTCAACATCTATAAAGTACATTCTAGTGATGTATTCATGTTTATCTCCATCTACAACTTCTTTACTCTCACCACAATAATAAATGCCTAATGCCAGTTCTACATATTTAGGTGTATGTTTTGCAGACACTGTCTTTATTTTCTGTTAGTACCACCACAAATGTAATGCCTTAAAAATAACCCAGTTATTATCTCACAGTTCTGGCTGGTTCTGCTGGATCCCTGCTTAGGTTCCCACAATGTCATAATAAAAATGTCTTCTGCTCTGGGCTGTTACCTGGTGATCTGGGTAGGAAATTGCACCAAAGTTCATTTCGGTTGTTGTACCTCAATCCCCATTTACAAAATTATTTTCAGTCAGGCTCTCAATTTCTAGAGCCTTCTAGAGATATTATTTGTTTGTTTTGTCATGTAGCTTCTTCATTTTTAAACTAACATGAAATCATTTTTATACGTCATATCTTTTGACTTCAACTTCTATCAGCATCCAGAGTATTTTTATTTTAAAGGCCATGAATCTTTCTATTTCTGTAAGATACAACATAATCATTGCAGTAAAATCTCAACATATTTACAGGTTTTAACACACTAAAAGGGCAAGAAGTTATCCAAGAGTGACAGTAATTCTTATAATCTTGTCTACAATAAACACTTTACATTTAATATTTTTAAACAGGAAGTACTGACTTTCACCATCGATCCTATTCTACTCTCTTCTCTGTTAACTTGGCAGTACTCTTATCTGTATAAAAATGGCAGAATTGGGAAAGTAATCCTCAATCCCCTCTGATTTTCACCAATTATTCATCAGATTCTACACACTTACTAGGTATTTCTTACATTCATCTTCTTCACTTCTTTCTTATTACCATTGCCTTCATTCAGGCCCACATAATTTATCCATATATTATTTTATTCCAACATATTTTTATATTATTTCCAGTCTAACTATCCAAGTATATAAAACTCAGCATACAATTGTTTTCAGTAGTACATGATCAAGATGTATATAAGAATAAACTTGGAATATTTTTAGAATACATCCTTATCCTTTCACCCTTCATTCTTAGAATGTGACCCAATTTTGGATTAATAATCTATTTGAAAGTAACTGTTTAATTGTTCTATGATTTTTCAATGAAGTTCAAGTTTCACAGAGCTATAATTGAGCCTCCACGATCATTTATTTCATTTCAGCTTTGTTTCTAATCTGTGTCTAATATTTCATTATTTAAAGATACATGGCCCATATATCCTAGATAAGAAAGAGGTAATATGCAAATTGACCCTCACTCTATCACACTGTCGCACAATTGCTGTACCCACAGTGGAGGCAAGGTTCCCATAATAAGCTGTAGGGAGCAATTAGTAGGGACCTGAGGCTGCATGGTGCTGGACCAGGGAAGGGGACCTGAAGCTGCACCTCCCACCCAGTGGGCCTTGTTGGGGGACCTCAGTCTGTTCCCCCCACCTGGCAGAATTTGAAGGGGCTGAGGTCGCATCTCCAGCCCTGCAGGGTTTAACAGGAGACCTGAGGCTACACCCTCCCCCTTAGTGGGGCTTGATAGAGGACCTGAGGCTGTGCCCCCTGCCTGGCAGGGCTTGACAGGGGTGGGGCCAGCTGGGTTGGGATCTCCTGCGATTTTGAGTTGCATGTTAGTGGGTAGGGATTTGACTCTGGGTCCCGTGGCATACCCCAGACTCTAACAGGAGGAAGATTTTCATATGCATTTTACTAATTTTCTTTCATTTCTGACACTTCTATTTTGGAGGAAGGGCAAAAAGCAATATTAAAATATTTCCTCTAATTAATTCCCTTTTAATGTGCACAAATTTTGTGCAATGGGCCACTAGTGTCATTATATTTAAATTTGGCATTGTTGCTCATATTTTCTTTCTCAGACTTTCTTGACTCAAGTCTTGTCTTGACATATGATCACTCATTTTGGAATAGTTTACCTCATATACTATCTTCCCAAGGTTGATATTTATGATCTCTTCTATTTGTTCTACATAGAGAAAACTAAGTCCCTCTAATCCAAAGTTTTTTATTTTAGGCTCATGATTGTCTAACAATTTTGATTTGTATTTCTATTTATGGATAAGTGTCTCTGGTAGAAAAATTCTAAGATGGCCTCCAAAGATCCCCAATGCTTGTGTTCATAACCTTGTATAATGCTCTTTTCTTGGATGTGGGTAATACCTGTGATTGGCCAGCAATCAATAGAATATGGGAAAAGTGCCGAGACTGGTTTGTCTCAGTGGATAGAGCATTGGCCTGCAGACTGAAAGGTCCCAGGTTCGATTCCAGTTGGGGGCATGTACCTTGGTTGCAGGTACATCTCCACTGTGGGGCGTGCAGGAGGCCACTGATTGATGTCTCTCTCTCATCGATGTTTCTGACTTTCTATCTCTCTCCCTTCCTCTCTGTAAAAATTCAATTAAAAATATATATTATAAAAAAAAAGAATATGGGAAAAGTAATGGGCTGTCACTCACATGTTTACATTATTTATATAAGATTCCATTTTGCTACAGTTACCTTGTTCTAGAGATTTTTCTCCCTGGTTAACTAAAGTAACTGGCCTGGTTGAGAAAACATTATGGGGCAAGACAATGCAGAAAGCCTCTTGAAGCTGGGGACAGCCTCTAGATACTGAGAGCAGCCTCTAGAGAATAAATTGGAGTAATGAGTCATAGCCATCAAGGCAATAGATCTTACACCTTAAGTAATCTTGGAAGATTTCTCTCCAAACTAAAGAGAAAAATATACTGGCTGATAACTTAACCTCTACCTTTTGAGAGCCTGAGAAGAAAACTATTCTGAATTGTGTTCAGATCCTGAGGCACAGAAACAGTAAGATAATAAATGCATGCTTTTAAGCTGCTAAATGTTTGGTAGTATATTATGCAACAATAAGAAACTAATGTAGTCTCCAATGCTAGATACTGTCATCCTCAAGAATAGATTATGCCTTAGTCATTGTTCTATACTACCATCTATAGTAGTATCTGTTAAACAGTAAATGCGATGTAAAGAACTGTTGAAAGGATATGACTTATACAGAACAGATACATTATGCAGTTCTAGGCTTTCAGTAGTCATTAATTTTAGATATATATTTATATCTGAATTTTTTCTTTGTTAATATATGTATATGTTTATTATATGTATATGTATATATCTATATCTATATCATCTATATCTATGTCATATATATATATGTATATATATGAACTTTTAGAAATATATTTACACTAGCATCTTTTTAGCTGTTTTTAATGTAAGTCTAACCAGTACACACCCCCAAAACTTCAAGTCTATTAAAAACAAAGGTTCCTGAATCTCTATGACCTCAATATTGACTCTCAAATACTTGTTTTATCTTTATGACTTAGTTCTTGATTTTATCTATATTTTAAGGTTTGCTTCAATGCCCTATTTGATTTGATGACATACCAAGACTTTTTTTTAACTTCCTGAGTCTTTGAATTCCAAAATAACATTATATCACTTTAATTTCTAGATATTCACATGGTATCACTGAAGAAACTTCATGACTATAAACCCCACTATTTCTGAAGTACCTCACTTGCCAGATGGGCTATATCGAGAATTCAGATACTTATTTCCTGATGATTTATGGTTCATATATTCCCATAATTCTCTTGAAAGTCAGCCATTCCCAATCCATCTCTAATGAAAATAATTGGCTATTAACAAAAGAGTACCATGAACAGATGCTTATATTTACACTACAAAATAAGAAATGTGAAAGCAGAGTTGTCAGTGTTATGTTTTTAGGCACCACTAACCTAAGTGAATTTCTCTGCCTTTATTTTGATCCTGAATATAATCAGAAGGGTTTGGAATAAGAAAGGGTTTGGAATAAGGAAGGGTGTCATTTGGAATAAGGAAGTCTTACTATGATGTGTTTTCCTATAATTACAGTGATATACAGTGGTACCTTGAGATACAAGTGCCCTAACATACGAGATTTTTGAGATACGAGCCGTCAAGCGAGCATTTTTTGCTTTGAAATATGAGCAACAGTTAAGATATGAATAATCACGCGGATAGGTTAGCTGCACACGACCGCGACTCGGGCGTCTCATAGTTTCCCACGCCTCAAGGTTACGGAAGAATTAATCTCATATCTCGAGGTACCATTGTACTAGTAAATACACAAAACACCTATTATTTTTAAGGGATTCTAAGCTGTGGAGAGCGGCTACAGCATGTAGACAGGTTCAAGAGTAGGACTAATGAGAGGGCACGGTCCTCTCATGGCAAAACTACATGCAAGTCCCAGTTTGGAGGGCAAAGCCCTCAAAGCACAATTATAGCCTCAAAGGCTTTAGTTGTAAGTTTGACCTTATGGTCTGACCCTGTGGTCCCTGGATAAGTAAAGTAGGCTGCAGGAGGTGCAGCAAATGCTACCAAAAAAAAAAAAAAAAGCTTGATAGAGTGCAGATGCATGTAATTGAGCAGATTCAAAACCTGCAAGAACATTGCAAACATCTTGACCATGCCCTTTCTTTGCCTCATGGAATCTGGCTATAGAAATAATGACTCGGCTTCCAGGCTGTGGCACTGTCTCTCCATCTGAGAGCAGGATCCCATCTAGCCCCAGCTTTATTCTCTTGTCTGCCCTCTGTAATCCTTCACTGCCCCCGCTCAGGTTTACACCTGGCCATGCTGAGCAGGGCACACTAAGCCTATGAGTTTCTTCAAATCTCACCTATTTAATGGTAGACTCTTCCCTTATCCAATGGATCCACCAATGTCTAGAGTGACCAGGATTTCCAGATGCTTAACACTGATGGGAACAAACAGACAAAAGACTTGGTGGGGACCTGGAAATACCAGTTTTAAATAAGCCCATTTTTTCAAGGCAGAGAAAGGAAAAATATAGTTATCTAGCTACCTGAACCATCTCCCTGATGACAAACATAGGATATGTATACCAACAAATGATTGATATACATTTGGCTTGAAATGTCCTATCTATAGAAACCTCTGACCTAACTTCTTTTTTTTAATATATTTTATTGATTTTTTACAGAGAGGAAGGGAGAGAGATAGAAAGTCAGAAACATCGATGAGAGAGAGACATCAATCAGCCGCCTCCTGCACGCCCCACAGTGGAGATGTGCCCCCAAGCAAGGTGCATGCCCCCAACCGGAATCGAACCTGAGACCTTTCAGTCCACAAGCCAATGCTCTGTCCAAACTGAGCCAAACTGGTCTCAGCTGACCTAACTTTTTAAGAAACCTGACTCTTGCCCTGGGCAGGTGGCTCAGTTGGTTGAAAGCATCTTCCCATACACCAAAAGGTTGTGGATTTATTCTGGTCAGGGAAAATAACCAGCTTTCAGGTTCCTTCCCCAGTAGAAGTACATAAGGGAGGCAACCAATCCATGTTTCTCTCTCATATTGATATTTTTCTCTTTGTCTCTGTCTTTGTTTCTGTCTCTGTCTTTGTCTCCCACTGTCTCCTTCCCTCTCTCTCCCTCCCTTTCTCTCTCTCTCTAAAACAAAACAAAACAAAACAACAAACAAACAAAAAAAAACATATATCCTGGGGTGAGAATAAATTAAAAAAAAAAGAAACTATCCTTCAACAATAGCCCTCAGGTCTAATCAATTCCAGTTTTGCTCTACCCTCTTGATCCTAAACTTTCAGAGCCAATACTCTCCTTTCAGGAAGACATTTGACATAATACAAGGATTGCCTTTTCCTAACATTTGTTGTATAATGATAATAGTTTATTTTCATCTATATATTTTGCTATTATTAAGATCTACATTTCTCATGAAAGGGATGACTTTATATTTTCCCCAACCAGGAATCTGGCATTCCACTTTATATCCTGTTAACTTCTGCCCTAATTCTGACTTGGACATGCACTCTTTCATCCCGGCAGTGAAAGTTATTTTGTTTTAAATAAAGTTTTAGAAAAGCAACTCCAACTGTGTATTCACATCTACAATGGTAGTCTGGGATAAATTATCCTACCTGGATCATCAAAGGCTGGAACTCAGAGCTGCCTCCAAGAAGAGAATGAATTTCATCCACAAAATGTTCACTGTCATCATGATGATGTCATTCCCCAGCTATTGTTCTCTGAGCATACCAAGACAGTTTCTAAAATACTGTTCAATGTCTAAGTTAGTGTCTTTGTACATTCCCACTGTTCATTAGTACATTCCCACTGTTCATTACTTGAAGATTTATAGAATTTAAATAGGATTTTGATGAGTTCTCATGCTGCTACACATTCCAAAAGGAACATGATAGATGCACTTAACTTACCAAGTCATAATTGTATATAACCATTCGCTGTAGTTTTCTAGCAAATGAATTCTGTTTTACTTAATCAATGCCTTCTCCACTTCCTCCTTGCAATACCAAAAACAAAACAATCAAAATAATAAATGTAACAGATGTTCAATATCTAGTGATTCTC
Organism: Lasiurus borealis; assembly: GCA_004026805.1. Classification (NCBI taxonomy): domain Eukaryota; kingdom Metazoa; phylum Chordata; class Mammalia; order Chiroptera; family Vespertilionidae; genus Lasiurus; species Lasiurus borealis. Next base: position 59,132 of record PVJN01000986.1, read on the forward strand.
TTTGAAGAACTAGTAGGATATGGAATGTCTCTTACATATCCCAAGTAAATAATTTGTCTTTAAGTTTTTATATGTAATATAAAAATATACATTAGTACAGTGGTTGGCAAAATCATTAGTCAATAGAGCCAAATATCAACAGTACAACAAAATTTCTTTTGAGAGCCAAATTTTTAAACCTAAACTTCTTCTAAGGCCACTTCCTCAAAATAGACTTGCACAGGCCGTGGTATTTTGTGGAAGAGCCACTCTTAAGGGGACAAAGAGCCGCATGTGGCTCGTGAGCCTCGGTTTGCTGACCAAGCACTAGTATGTGTGTGCTAAAGCATTCATTGTAATATATTATAAATATTATCTACTAGAAAACATTTCTTAGTGAAGTAAAGGAAAATAGACTAAGAAATTATAACTTACCAACCATCAAGATTTAAAGAGCTATAATTTATCTAATATGTGACTGGCATTGAATATTAATCTGCACCTTAGAAAGGCATAACCATATTTCTCAATAGTATGTGCAATAGTAGTTGATGGTACTGAGTAGGATAGCATTTTACCATGTCAATTACTTATATACAGTATCATTATTTAATCTCTGACAGTTCAAGTGCTTATTCTAACAGGGGTACTTTGCTCTAGCTAGTAAATGAAATTGGCATAAGGATTGCTGAAGGAAATAAAATATGTCACATTCTAGTTTCAATGTCTGCAAATCTTCTTATTTTGCTAAAAAAATTGAGATTAATATGGCTATTGGAAAGATCAAAAAGTTGAAAACGTTAACGCTATTTGTGCTTAACCTGTGAATTCTAAACATGCACTGAGTAGTCTAAAGGGTTTTAAGGAACAATACAAGAATGTCAATGTAATTTAATAGAATAAGATTCTTGAATAACTTAGGAAAAATGCAAATTAATTAAAGATTTTAAATCATTCAAAATTTTGACTAAATATTTAAAGATTGGAGTTCAAATATCTCTCCAGATTTAGAGAGCTTTTAAATTTTAGGATTTAGCTGAATATCTTAATGTCTTAAAAAAAAATCTGTGGTTATAAATAAAGTTATGTAGATATTAGAATAGTATGATAATTACTGGAGATTAAGTTTCTAATGAGAACTCTTATAATTATTAAAGACTTAACCTTTAAAAAGTGAATATGTATACTGATGGAGAAAGCTAATTTAATGGAAGAAAATATTATCTGGTATCTGATGGTGAGCAATACAAATCTTGAAGATTGGCATCAAGGAAAATATGTATTAAAATATTTGATTTAAAAATGTTCTATTTATAGCCCTGCACAGTGCACACAGTGATTAGAGTGTTGGCCTAAGTACGGAAGAGTGATGTGTTCGATTTCTGTTCAAGGGCACGTACCTGGGCTATAAGTTTGATCTCTATCCCTGATCAAGGCTCATGCGGGAGACAATCAATTGATATGTCTCTTTCATATTGATGATTCCCTCTCCTCTCTCTTTCCTTCCCCTTCTCTCCTCACTTGCATTCTCTAAAAATCAATGGAAAAAATACCCTCACTTCTTGGGTGAGAATTATAAAAAAGTGCTATATATATTAAAAATATGTTTAATATCATGCTTAATTTACTTAGAATTTATCTTATAATTTTCATATGTCATACAATATTATTCTCCTTTAGATTTTTTAAGTATTTAAAAATTTACAAACAATCTTAGATCAGAGACTATACAAAAATGAATCTGATTTGGCAGGTCTCATTTGTCCTGACAGCGACCTTTTACTAATCCCTGCTCTATACAACAAATCCCCTATTAAACAAAAAGGTATGACACATACAAATAGGTAAGAAAACACACTCAGAAAAGACAAATTAATCATAAAAGTAAAATGTAACAGATATGTTTGAAGTATCAGGTCCATTAGGTTTATGTTAAAGACCCTAAGAGGAGAAGTAGCCAATATGCAAGATTACATATATATTTTCACCACAGAGAGTAAAGTTATAAGAATGAGTCAAATATAAAATCTAGAAATGAAAAACACAACCATAGCAATAAAGAATTCTTTTGAGCAATCACCAGTAAACTCAAAGCAGCAGACAAAGAATCAGAGCGCTTGATAATAGATAAAATACCTGAACTGAAAGGAAGTGAGAATGAAAGAATGAAGAAAAACAACCCAACAATCAAAAGAGCAGAACATCGAAGCATGATCCAGAAGTCTAACATCTGCACATTTGGAATCCATAAAGGAGAAAGATGATAGGAAGAAGAAATATTTTTAAAAATAATGGACAAGAATATTCTCAAATTAGTGATAGATAAGATCTGAAAACATTAAGCAAAATTAAAACAAACAAAAAAACACAAACACTCAGCTATATCATATTTTAAATTGTTGAAAACCAAACACAAAGAAAATATTTTGAAAATAAAAATGCAAGAAATAGATACATGATACAGAGGAACCAGAGTAAAATTAAAGCCCACTGTTTGTCAGAAGCTATATAAGAAAACAATAAGGGATATCTATATATTATATATACATATATTGCTGCTTTTATGCTACAGTGGTAGAGTTGAGTGCTTGCAAAGTGTAAAAATGGGCAGTTTAAAATTAAAAGGATAAAAAAAGTAAAACCATCCTAACCCTGTCAAAAAAAATAAAGATAAGAAAAGCTATTTTCAGTCAAAGTAGACTCCAGAATATAAAATTATTATAAGTAAAGAAGGAATTATAAAATAATAAAGTTATCAATTATCTAAGAAGACATAAAACTATTCTAATTGCATGTAGATCTAATAATAGGCTTTTAAAATACATGACACAAAAGATGGTAGCTCTGGAGGAAGAAATAGATAACTGTACAATTATAGTTAAAGGCTTCAACATTTCTTTCTTAGTAATTGATAGAACGAGTAGATGGAATTGAGTAGAGAAATAGATGACCTGAATAACGTTCTCAGACAGCTTGACCTGTTTGACATTTATAAAACATGCCATGCAAGAAGAACAGAATACATTCTTCTCAAGGGCAAATGTAACATTATGCACTATAGTCCATATAGACAACATGGACTGATAAACAAATCTCTAATGCCTGATGATTTTTTAAAAACAATTTTATTAATTTTTTTATTTACTATAAATCACTCATCTCAATTGTACAATATTATGATTTTAGTTAATTTGTCTACTAGTGACATAATAAACATGAATTAGTTTTTTGATAATTTGTTTTAATATATAGAGAGAAGAAGGGAGGCAGGGGGAGAGAGAGAGAGAGAGAGAGAGAGAGAGAGAGAGAGAGAGAGAGAGAGAGAGAGGTGAGAAACACCAATTATTTGCCTCCCACAAGGGGCTCAAACCTACAACCTGGGTATTTGTCCTGACTGGGAATTGAATACACAACCCTTGTTGCATGGGATGACACTACAACCAATTGAACCACACTGGCCAGAGCAAAATAAATTCGTTTTATAATATATGTATTATTCTGTCCTGATAAGGTTCTAATAAATAATATGGATTCTATGCACCCCGATTGTACAAAATCATAGTATGCATATTGTGCAACTGGATGTCTAATACCATGCTAGATAGAGAAGAAAAAAGAGTACAGAAACTCTAAAAATAGTTTGGTAGGTTTTTGGTATTATAAAGTTAAATATACATATATAACCCCAAAATTGCACACTTCATATGTACCTTAGATAAATGAAAACATGATTCTAAATATCTGCAAGACCATTCGCAGGATTTTTAAGAAGTCTCTATCTTTTGTGGGGGTAATTTTAGGATTATAACAAATTGAGAGAACAAGACAGAGATTTTCAATACTTGTTCTGCCCACACACAACTTTGTTCTTCTTTAATTTTGTTTTGGCTATTCTGGGTCTTTTGCCTCTTTATATGAAATTTGGAATCAGTTTGTTGATGCCCATAAAATAACTTGCTAGCATTCTTATTGAAATTACATTGAACCTATAGAGCATAGGAAGAACTCACCTCTTGCATCAATGACAGATCAACCATATAAAGTCCTCGACTTTTTCCTACTTGGGAAAATAGTGTTGGGCCATCCCAGTTAAACACTTCTCATGAGGTTTACGGAGACCTTAGGAAGACCTACATTATAGCTAAGCTTTTCCTTAATTATACTCACTTGTCCTCTTTTCCAAATGTGTTGATCCATGACATTCTATATGCTAACTTGTCTCACATTTCTTTTTTGCAGATGACAGCCTAAAATAGATAGTCAAAATAGCAGGTCAGCAACTCAGATTTTTGTTTAACTATTTTTGAAGTAGTAAAGGGGAAAGGTGGTTTCTTTTCAGCTTTTTCTTTATATTCTTGATTCTTAAACACTATGCTGAATTACCAGCTTCTCAATAACTCACATTATTCAGTTCTTCCAACTAAGATTGACAGATGGGCTGGTCAGAATTACCTAATCTTCCATTCCCACAAAAATATTATTTTGTTTGTTTGTTTTTAATCAAAGCAATTGAAAAATAAACTCGAAAGGCATGCTTTTTTAGATTACAAAGTGTATGTTGGTACTATTTTCAATACTGAAGTGTTTATAAAATATATTTTAATTTGCACTTAATATTCTTATTTATGTTCTCAATAATATTTATATCAAAGATATGTTAATTTTATTATAATATGATTGCTTTACTGTTTTAAAATAATATAATTGGTAATAACTCCTGGAAACTTCTATTAATAATTTTTATAATAACTAGAGGCCCAGTGCATGAAATTTGAAAAAGAGGGTTGTGTGTCAGTTGGCCCAGCCTGTACCCTCTCCAATCTGGGAACCCTCGAGGGATATCCAACTGCTTGGTTAGGCCCAATCCCACAGACAAATATCCCTCTAACAATCCAGGACTGCTGGCTCCCATCTGCTAGCCTGCCTGCCTGCCTCATTGCCCCCAACAGCTTCTGTCTGCCAGTCTGTTCACCCCCTAATCACTCCCCTGCCAGGCTGATTGCCCCTAATTGTCCTCTCCTGCCTGCCTGGTCAGCACTAACTTCCCTCCCCTGCAGGCCTGGTCACCCTTAACTGCCCTCCCATATAGGCTTGATCATCTCCCAACTGCCCTCCCCTGCTGGCCTGGTCACCCCTAACTGCTCTCCTCTGCTGGCCTGATTATCCACAACTGCCCTCCCCTGTCAGCCATCTGTGGCAACCAACTTATGTCCACATGGTGGCAGCTATCTTTGACCACATGGGCGTTGCCATCTTATGTTTTGGAGTGATGGCCAATTTACATATTACCTCTTTATTATATAGGATTCAGGTCACAACTGTAACATGTTTATATATATTGAAATTATATATATATATATATATATATATATATATATATATATACACACACACATACACACACACACACACACACACATATATATATACACAAACATATATATGTACATATATATATATATATATATATATATATATATATTCTCTCTAAATTTATGAAGGCCTTTCTTAATTTTAACTTCTCAGATTTAAAACATTGCTCATATTGACTTCTTTAAGGCCTAATGTAGTAAAATAAGATCAGTTCCCATTATATTGGCTGCTTTGAGAATGAGCTCCATATTAGATTTTCTCATATTTAGGTCCAGCAAAATCTATGCTTAAGAGTCAAATTACATCGGATATTATAATTCTGCCTAATTCTTGAATCAATAATCTGTTTCTATAAAGATTAATTTATTTTCAATTATTCTTGGGATGGAAAAAATGTCATAGATTCAATACTTAGTTTTTTTATGGAATTTTAGTCTCTCATTCTGGGTTTTTAAAAAAATACTGTGTGTATATCTCTGTTTTTAAAATTTTCTCTAACTTTCATAACTCCCTTATTCTGCATTTCTACAGACATATATAATTATCCAAAATTTAATTTGAAAGAAATTATTACATATCGTGTCTCTATCAGCTGAAGTAAAGTATAATGACTGTGTATATGATTATCAGAGAGAATTGTATACCTTAATTAACAATTTTTAAAAGGATTGTAGACATTAGAAATGGTCATAGATACTTTGCACACCAAACAACAGAGATTTGTCTTCCTAATACTGCTAGAAGTCATAGTGCAACAGACATTTAGTTAGAGAGACTGACAGGCTGGGCCCAGGAACGTGTCCTGTTATTGAAGTAAATGATTGTGAGCATTAATGAGTGATGAGGATAAGATGTTTTCTAGATGTTTGTATTTCTCCATCTCACCATACTAGTAAATATTGGCAATGCATCTTGTCATGTGTCACCTTGGCTTGTTTAAATAGATATAAATGGGACTCTTTCTGCTAGTCCTCAAACAAGGTAGAATTAGTTCTTACATATTGACTCCCTGTCACATTTCATAGACCAGGGCATAAATACCAGGCTCCGTGGCATTTAATAGGAATTTAATAGGAATAACCAGTCATGTTTTTATTAATTCCACTCAATAAGTAGGTGCTACCATTCCTAAGAATAAACAATAGCAAACTTAATATTATAACATATATTTACTTCATATAATCAGGGTTTATAATTCATGTAGGTCAAAACTATTTATAACAATCTTTAAAAAGCCTATTTTCGAATGACATAAAATAAAAATTCCATTAAGACTTGCCACATCTTTAAGGTAATTATTTTAATTAAAAATAAATCATTTCAATGTCACATGGATACTATACTAATGCACTCAGTTTGGATACATTAAATTAAAAAAAATAGATTTTAAATGTTTTAACTTAGGACCTATAGCTTAAGTGAAACCCTATCCATTTTTTAATGAAAAACAGTCTCCATATAGAAATTTGTATTATATTAAAGACCTGGTGCATAAAATTCATGCATGGGGGAAGGGGTCCCTCAGCCTGGCCTGCACCCCCTCCAATCCAGGACCCCTCGGACATCCCTCTTGCACTCTGAGACTGTTGGATCCTAACTGCTCACCTGCCTGACTGCCTAATCACCCCTAACTACTCACCTCCCTGCCTGGTCACCTCTAACTCCTCTGCCTGCCTGCCTGATTGCCACTAACTGCTTACCTGCCTGCCTGATTGCCTTTAACCATCTCAGCCTCGGCCCCCACTGCCAGGACTTCATCAGAAAAGACATCCAGAATGATGTCCGGAAGGTCATTCAGCTCTCCAGTCTAATTAACATATTATGCTTTTATTATTATAGATAAAACTGAAAAATCATTGTCAGTCTGAGATTAGTGAAAGCCTCATCTAGAAAGAAACTCGGAGAAAACAGAAGTCAAGAAGGACAAAACAAGATGAAAGCATATTAAAAACACACACAAAACAAAAGCATTTACTAAAGTTGAGATACAGGAAGTCAAAAGAAAACCAGGATCAATAGTAAGATGACAAGCACAAGGTTTGGCTTTAGCAAATAAATTAGTTACTTCTGAAAAGTTCCCTTAGATTATAAGAATGAAGCATTTGTCTTGGAATCAGTCCTGTTAAGAACCATACAGAAATATAATAATAGGAGCTTAATGTGATTGGATCAGGTGCCAAGCCAGGTATTTCTTGTTTAACTCCAAAAACTGAAAGAACTACTAGTGACAACTGAAAATAAAAACGGACTATGTGCACTACATTCAATAATTCACCAGCTTTTGAGTGAAACCTCCCTGCTCAAGAGCATTGTCACCTTAGTTTTTTTATCTCAGCAATGGTGTTCTAGGCTCTCACATTTATGTATGTATGTATATATGTATGTATGTATGTATGTATGTACTATTATATAGCTTATTGATTTTTTTAGAGAGAGAGGAAGAGAGGAGAGAGAGGCATTGATGTGATTGAGAAATATCCCTCAGCTGCCTCTTGCAGACCACCTACAAGGGATCAGTCCCCCAATCCAGGCATATGCCCTGACCAGGAAAAAATCAGCTTGTGGTGATACCTCACAACTGACTTACACTAGCCCGGGCTCCATAATTTATATAGGAAGAATGGTTGATGCAAAGAAAGAGAACACAGTGTTTGTATAGTCATTTTCTTTTTTCCTTTTGGGAGAGTGGATAAATCATTGAGTCGTTACAGCTCTCAAAGCAAGCTAAGGGGGAATCTAAGAGAATCTCTTAAAAGATAAGGGAAATTTGATGGAAAGAGGAATTGACATCTAAGTCTTTGAGGGACTGGCTGCTCAGTTACCATCTTTACAACCATTCATCGTGGTCAAGAAGTGAGAAATGTCATAGAGACAAATAATATGATACTACCATATCCAGATAGAGAAGGGAAGGTGCCACACCTTCAAGCTCATAGTTTATAAAAGGTATGGAATAAGGAGCCCCTGTTTGCATATAGGATCCAGAAGTGAGTATTATAGGAGGTACTCAGTGAGACTGGATTATGGGTTTTCCTGTGACTAACACAGCATGCTAAAATATGTTTAGCACATGAAAGAACCATTTTTAGCTAAGAGAAATGCTACAAGTTAGAACAGAATGCCTAATAAAAGATACTGCTATTAGTTTCTTAGTTTAAGCCTTCTGGCAATGAACTAACAAACTTCAATGCAACTCTGTGACACCATTCCTATAAAAAATTATGTCACATATAAGGAGAAAAGATAAGCAATTGAATACTATGTATATTTATCCTTCTTGAAGTATAAATTAGATTACATAATTGTATTGTGTCCTAATTACTTGGCTTGGGGAAGGGAAAACAAGAATTTATTAGGTATTTGCTCTATTTTTCCATTGTTGATTAAGGGGAGGCATTACCTCTCATCAAAAATATTAACTTCCCAAATAGGCATCTCTTTCTATCATCTTAAAATCCATCATACTAATTAGGATTCTTTTCCATGGTGTGTGTGTGTGTGTGTGCGCGCACACACACGCAAACATATATATAATGCAGAAGGTAGTTAGAAAAGATTCAAGACAGATGGTGGAAAAAAAATAACTCCACAAAAAAATCAGTAAATGCCACTAAACTCCAAAGCAGTTATTTTAACTAGTAGAAGATTTTTCTCCAAGATATAAAAGATGAATAAATTATCTTGGTCCCTTTCTTTAAAACTGTATTATGTCTTCAAAGTTCTCTGTATTCTTTTGCAAGAGACTATTGGCAAAAAGGAAATATGATGATTAAAGATGAAAGATTAAAATACACTATATTCTAAATGGGACACATTACTTGTACGCATATCCCAATGGCTAGAATTGTTATATGACCACATCTAAATTCAAGGGAGACTGGAAATTTTAGTCAAACTATGTGTCTGAGAAGAAGAGGAAAAACCTAGATTACAAGCAATTTAGTTTCTTCTCTTGTATGTCAGTTTGGCTTTCTGGCCACTTCATTTCCGATACAGATGACAGGCACATTTTTCTAAGGAAAATTAATAAGAATAATATAGGTTATGCTCACTAACAAAAGCAATGTTTCAGTGGCTTAACACCACTTACATTTAGTTGTCAGTCACAATACATGCCTAACACAGTTCACCAGAGAGGCTCTGATTATAGTGATCACTTATGAGCCAGATGGATGGAAGTTTTCATAGTTACCATGTAGGGGGAGGTGAACTTGGAACTCACATAAATTCTACCAAGATGTTATTGGGTAAAGAAAACTATTTGTCAATATGAGGTTTCAAAATTGTAGAGAATTAAGTGTCTCCAACAAAAGAAAAATGCAGTATTATGCTAGATCTTAGTGCCTTTTCTACAATTCTAGTCCCTACCAGTACTTTCATCTCAAAGTCCCAAATATACACTATGCAGTTCTCTCTATTGGGCCACTGTTGGTATGGTTCTCATGAACTGTCAAACTATGAACTAAAAATAAAAGTTTTTTGTCCTAATCACCCAATGGGTAATGGTGAATAAGGGGAACATGAACACCATAAACACTTTGAGAAGAGTAAAGATAGGAAATTTCACATAGCAATTACTAGCTCTTAACAATCATGAAATCCTGCAGGATAGCCTTTCTAAAAGCTTCCTTCCCTGTGGGTGGGAAGCTCCTTAATTATAGACTCAGAGTCTGCTCTTTGGGCAGAATAGCCTTGTTAAGTCTCTTCAAAGTTGTGTGTGTGTGCGTGTGTGTGTGTGGGTTTGCACACTCTACTCTGTGAAATTCTCCCTCTCTTATGGTTTTCTATAGTATTGTCTAAAGTACAAGGACATATATTCCCATTGGAGTCTGCATGGCTTTCACCACTTACATCCTACTATTGAAAGCTGGAAGATAAAATAATATATAATAATAAAAATATGATATGCTAATTAGACAAGACAGCCGAACGACCTTCCAGACAACCTTCTGGATGAAGTTGGGACTGTGAGGACTGAGCCCCATGCACAGATTTCATGCATCAGGCCTCTAGTTGCTTAATAGTTAATAGACAAAGCCATTATTACATTAAATTCTTGCTATCTTTGATAAAATAACTTCCTCAAAATATTAATTCACTTCAGATTCACCTTGGTACCTCGAGATATGAGTGCCCTAACATATGAGATTTTTGAGATACAAACCTTCGAGCGAGCAATTTTTGCTTTGAAATATGAGCAACATTTGAGATAGGAGTAATCGCGCAGATCGGATTGGCCGGCTGCATACAACCCACCAGTTTACCGAGACTCTAGTGTCTCATAGTTTCCCACGCCTCAAGGTTACGGAATGAATTAAACTCGTATCTCGAGGTACAACTGTACTTGCTTCTATAAATGCCTGCTTTCCAGTAATCTCTCTTAATTTTTTTTCTAGACATAGGTTTTAAGATGTTTTTATTTCTCACTTTCTTCACAACTATCCATTCTTTTCCAACATGATGCTATTTAAAATTATGGGCTTGTGTGGGAAGGAAATACTCTTACTTTGTACTTTGGCACAATGAGAAACTTAAAGAACATTTATCACCCAAATAATTTTGGTCTCATTGATTAGATTTCTGAGTTACTAGAAGCAGCTGAATTTTCCAAACTGGCAAAGCCACAGTTTTCTGGGCTTAATTTATTCTTTTAGATTTTTGCCTAAAAACTGTCAATTTCTGCCTGTACCTAAGCTCATCTCTCTTGTTTAGTATTCTAGTAAAAGCAGAAAATAAATGCCAATGACCCCTACCACACCATGTCTTTTCAAATATTTCCCACTGAGCTGCAGTCTTGTTAGGGACATTAATTGCCTTTCAAGCTATCAACCATAACAATATTGCCAATTGTGTTGTCTCTGCATAAAAAGGATCTTAGTTTTCTAACTGCTAACATCAATTTCCTCACAGATCACAACTAAACTGCTTAGTTAATTATATCTTTATCAGTTACAACAGCATCCTAACCATCGAATAATTTCTATATTGGTTAAAGAATCTCCAAAGCCTGAAACAAATAGCTCCAACATGTGCAACGGTACAAACGGCACAAAATTACTTCCTCACTAATATGATATCCTAAATGCATGTTCCAAGTCTGTAGCCTGCTCTCTAAAAATCTGTTTACAATTCCCCAGGTAGAGTAGGGTATTCAGGCTGATACTTATGCATAATTTTTATTTCTTTCCACACAAAGTACAACAACAGCACAATGCAGTTTTTCTCCAATTCATCCTCGTGTTGTTTTGTTGTTGTTGTTGTTAATTTACTACATTTCTATATGTGAAAACCCCAACAATATATTATATGCATATACTTTTGCAATTGAATATCAAATAGGTTAAAGAAAAATGAATAAAAAATATTTTTATACTATCCTTTATAATTACATTGCTTTTTGTGTCTTCATGCAGCTTCATATTACTGGGATCATTTACTTTCAGCCTGCAGAGTATGTTTTAGTATTTCGTAGAAGGCCTATCTGCTAGCAACAAATTATGTCTGTTTTTGTCTGTGGGAATGTATTTTTCCTTTGATTTTTAAATGATAGCTTTTTCAGATATGGAATTCTATTTCCTACTTTCAAGATCTCATCTTTGTGTTTGTCTTTTAACATTTTTAAAAAATATATTTTATTGATTCTTTACAGAGAGGAAGGAAGAGAGTTAGAGAGTTAAAAACATCCATGAGAGACATTGATCAGCTGCCTCCTGCACGCCCCTATGGGGGATGTGCCTGCAACCAGGATATATGCCCTTGACCGGAATCAAACCTGGGACCCTTCAGTCAACAGGCTGACACTCTATCCACTGAGCCAAACTGGTTTTGGCTGTCTTTAAACATTTTTTAGAATGTTTCTATTTGTGCACATCTGCATTTATATCTCTTAGAGTTTATAGAGGTTTTTGGATGTGTAGGTTAATGTTTTTATAATAATTTTGGAAGATTTTAGTCATTATTTATTTAATATTTTTCTGTTCTTTTCTCTCCTAGGGTAGTACCATCATGTATATGTTAAGGTGCTTAATGGTGGCCCACATTTTATTAACTTTTCAGTTCAATTTTCTTTATTCTTTTTTTCCTGTGTATTTTTCATATTGCATAGTCTTCATCAAGCTATTATAAACTTGACTAATTCTTTCTTCTATTAGTTCAAATTTATTGTTAAGCCACTCTAGTAAATTTTGCATTTCTATTATTGCACTTTTCAACTCCATAATTTCAATTTTATTCTTTTCAAAATTTAATTTTTATCCCTTTATAGAAATTTTCTCTTTGATACAAATTGTCATTATACCTTTCTTTACCGCTTTAAATATGCTTTCTTTTAGTTCTATCAGCATATTTTTACTTGCTACTTTTAAGTCTTTCTATTAAATTCAAAATAGGGTTACTCTAGCTCAATGGTTCTCAACCTTCCTAATGTCGTGGCCCTCTAATACAGTTCCTCATGTTATGGTGACCGCCAACAATAAAATTATTTTTGTTGCTACTTCATAACTGTAATTTTGCTACTGTTAATGAATTGTAATGTAAATATTTGTATTTTTGGATGGTCTTAGGCTCTACAGCAGCGGTTGACCCACAGGTTGAGAACTGCTAGCAGGATCCTTTAAGACCATCGGAAAACACAGACATTTACATTACAATTCGTAACAGTAGAGTCTAAGCAGTAATAGGCTTTGCTAAAATCAATCAAATGGCAAAGAAGATCCCACATTTAGGAGATACTTTCCAGTTCAAGTTATGATTAGGAGGGACTGGAGTTAAGGTTGGTAGGGAAGATAAATGGAGAGCGCTGTTCATCTGTGTTGAATGTGTCTGTTGCCTGTTATTTTCCTAGCTATTTGGATCATACTTTCCTCTATTTTTGCATACCTCATTTTTTTTGGAAACTAGACCGTTATATATTAATGCAACTCTTGGTATTATCTCTCCCCCACAAGCGGGGTCTTATTGTTTAGTGGTTGACTAGATTATTCTATGAGATCTATTCCAAAGCTCCCCCCCATTGCCCCGTTGTGAAGTCTTCCATGTTGCTCCTAGGGGGGTATATTCCCACGTGTGTCCATAGTTAACTAATCGATGACAGTGGTTTTGGCAGAGCTCTCTTTGATTTTGTTTCTTGACCACGCTAATTCCTGTACTGTTTTCAACAATATTGTAGGGAATACTTAGCTTCACATACTAATCCTCACATGAAAAACTTTAGTGTTTGAGATTTCTTCTGATCTCTAATGGGTTCTTCCAAGCCACGTCTTTCACTATTACTCTGAAAAACTAGCAGCCCTCTGGTTCAGACCATATCTCTGTTGAATGTATGAGTCCCTCCAATTTTTTTTTACTACAATCCCTACTGCTTTTGAGAGTGCCCTTGGTGTGAATTTCTGCACACTCTGTGGCAAATCAAGTCTTCTTTTGGAAAGGGATTGCATCTCTCTCTTCTATGGCTGCTGCTTCTCCTAGGCCAGTGGTCGGCAAACTCATTAGTCAACAGAGACAAATATCAACAATACAAGGATTGAAATTTCTTTTGAGAGCCACATTTTTTTAAACTTAAACTGCTTCTTACGCCACTTCTTCAAAATAAATTCACCCAGGCTGTGGTATTTTGTGGAAGAGCCACACTCAAGGGGCCAAAGAGACATATGTGGCTCGTGAGCCACAATTTGCCAACCTTGGAAACCTAGGCAATATCTCTGAGCAGGAGGTGTGGAAATGGTATTTTCTCTCTTAATGACACTTCTACTTTAAGTGCTGAGTTTTCAGTGGATGGGTGGAAGCAGCCCAGGTCTCCTCAGTTCGCCTGTCTTGGCATAGGAGTCCACGTTATGAGCCAGGGCAAGGGTAATCAGGAACCTAAATAATCAGTGGCTTCCTGCCTTAGGTAGAATTTCTATTATATAAAAGGAAGATGGACAGAATTAATGAGTCCCCTACTTCTTGGTTTTATTCCCCAGAATCTTGCCTCACCAACAGGTAGCTGAGGGCAGGATGCAAATGCTGATGCCTTGCCCTTCCTTAGCAGAGAATCCTCTGAGAGCTTTGGGAAAAAGCAAGTCTTTCCTTTCTGTTTGTACAAGTCTGGAGCAGGGTTTCTGCCTCACTGAACTGAGAGAAGGAAAGATGGTCTGGGTCTTGGTTAAGACACAATACTTAGTTCTTATTGAGCTTTAGTATATTTTAAGGAATATGTTTTTCTTAATTTGTTTTATGCCCTCTAGTCCATTTCAGGAGAATTTAAACTTGCTGTTTTATCTGTTTTTATTATTCTAATCAGTTTCACTGGGGAGGGGATGTATGTAACTCAAGTGAAACTGCCACACTACACCTTTCAAATGAGCATTTTTCCATGCCTCACTTACGACTGTAGTTAGTGGAACCAAACTTCCATTCATAAGATATTTAAATGTATTTATTTAATCATCATATACACATGGCCCATTGGCACTGACATGATCAATGCTCATCACATTAAACTTATTGACATATCTCAATCCAAACTTACTCATGTTTTTTAGTAGCCAAGCATGTTATTAGTTAGGATGCTTCAGGTCCACGGTGACTGCTCAGCATGACAAATTTTAATTATAGCATTTAGATAAGAACCTTTAAAAATATGCTAGAAAAGACTAGTTTAGAGGAAAATAGTTATGCTTATTTTAATGATTTTATCAGCAACCCGTTCAGATCACAAGAATTTATTTGACTTCTGGTAAAATATGCAGATTGAACATCTCTTTAAACACAGCTCAGTTTCACACTCCCAGACAAATGATCATAAAGGAGTAGAAATGCAAGGACCAATAGAAATGGGGAAGAAAAATAGTGGAAAAAATTAATAAGTGTTGGGAAGATGTAAAAGTAACTGGTAGGTGGTAACCACAATGAAAAAAGCACATATACAGGAAGTTAAAGTCATTAACATGGTAGAACTATAAATTTCAAGGAATTAGTAGCATCAGCTACAATGGAAAGCAATGATAAGGAAGGGAGAGAGTTAAAATTTTATATGATTGGATTATAGATTATAGGTTAATGTCCCCCTAAAATTCATATGTTGAAGCCCTAATTTTTAGTGCCTCCAAATATGACTTCATTGGAAGACAGAGATTTTATAGAGATAATTAAGTCAAACTGAGGCCACAAGCATGAGCTTTAATACAATCTTATAGGGATTATTGGAAGAAACATTAGGACATAGAGACATTAGTGATGTGTTTTTGTGTACAGAGCGACAGCCATGAAAGGAGGGAACAAAGGGGCAACCATCTGCAAGGGAAGGACAGAGGCTTCAGGAGAAACCAATTGCATTGATACCTCGATCCTAGACTTCAGCTCCCAAAACTAAGAAAATAAATTTCTATTGTTCACATCACACAGTAGGTGGTATTTTGTATGGCAGACCTCAGCAAACCAATAGAAGTGATCAGGTGAAATTTTTGTACACCAAGGTTAGGATAAAGAAGCAAGGAGATTATGTCACCTCCCTTTGATTTCTTCCAACATAACAGAAGTAAATATCTTTGATAGGTTTATTAGCATACTGGATGTGACTGAGACAAGAACTGCTGAGCTGGGGGATATATCCATAGAATCTTTGAAACCCAAAAGCTAAAAGAACAAAGACTGAGAAAAAGATCAGAATACATTGAAGACCTGAATGACAACTACAAAAATTGTAACATTTATATAATGCAAATACTATAAGGGGAAGAAAGAGAGAAAAGAAGCAGATAAATATTTAAATATACACTAAAATAATAAGAAAGGAAGCCTATGAGCAGCTATGTGCATCAATCTGATAACCTATATGAAAAGGACCCATTCCTTGAAAGACACAATTTGTCAAACTTATATAAGAAAAAAATAACAATGTATATAGGCCCATATCTATTAAAGAAATTGAATGAATAATTAATACCTTTCAAAACAGAAAGCTCCAAGCCCAGATGGTTCACTGGTGAATTCTTTCAAACATTTAAGGGAAAAAAAGTTACTCTATACCAATTCTCTGCAATTGTTTTCAAAAGATTGTGCAGAGTGAATATTCCCTAACAAATTCCATGAAACCGGCATTATCCTAATATAAAAATGAAACAAAGACATTATAGGGAAACCACAGACTAATATATTTTATTAATATAGATGCAATGAAAAAATATATTATGTATGCAATGTCCTCGACAAAATAGTAAGAAATTAAAAACAACAATGTTATAAAACGAATTATATTTCAATACCAAGTGATAGGATTTATCCCAGGCAGGCAGCACTTTTTCAACATTTGAAAATCAGTTAAAGTTGCCCATTACATTGACAGGCTAAAAAAGAAAAATCATATGAACATATCAATAGATATGTAAAAGTATTTGGTCACTTACAATATCCATTAATGGTAAAACTCTCAGTTAAGAGAATAGAGGAGAACTTGCTCAACTTTATAAAGAATACATACATAATACCTATAACTATCACCAGACTTAATGTTGGGAAATATGAACTATCCCTCTCACGATTCTTTTTCATCATTGTACACAGACTAGAAGTTCAACTTAATGTATTATGAGAAGAAAAGGGAATTAAAGATTTAAAAATTAGCGGAAACCGGTTTAGCTTAGTGGATAGAGCTTTGGCCTGCAGACTAAAGGTCCCAGGTTCGATTCCGGTTATGGGCATGTACCTTGGTTGCATGCACATCGCCAGTAGAGGGCGTGCAAGAAGCAGCTGATGGATGTCTCTCTCATCGATACTTCTAACTCTCTATCCCTCTCCATTCCTCTCTGTAAAAATTCAATAAAATATATTTTTAAAAAAAGATTTTAAAATTAGAAATAAATAAATAAAACCATTCACAGATGACATGATTATCTATATAGAAAATCCAAAAGATCCAAGAAAGTATCTCTGAAAATGTTGAGAAAATAGTAAGGATATAGGATACAAGGTTAATATGCATAACCAATAACTTTACTATATACTAGCAATGAACATGTGGAATTGGACATTTAAAACATAATATTTAAATTAGCACCCACTAAAAGCTAAAAAGTTAGATATTAGCCAGACAAAATGTATACAAAATCTATCTGAGGAAAACTTTAGTGTGATGAATTAAATGAATAAAGGACAAAATAAATAGAGAGATATTTTATCTTTATGAATAGAAAGACTCAATAATTTTAAGATGTCAGTTCTTACTCAAATTGACCTACTATATAAAATGAATGCAATCTCAATTAAAATTCTAGAAAATTACTTTGTGGATACCAGCAAAGTGATTCTAAAATTTATATCGAGAGCCAAATGACTAAGAATAGGCCAACAATATTGAAGAGAACACAAGGTTGTAAGACTGACACTATTTGACTTTAAGTCTTAATTTAAAGTTGCAGTAGTGAAGACAGTATGATATTAGCAAAAAGTAAATCAATAGATCAATGAAACAGAACAGAGAGACTGAAAATAGACATAAATAAATATAATTAACTGATATTTTGCAAAGGAACAAAAGCCATATAATGGAGTAAAGAGAGTCTTTTCAAGAAATGATGTTGGAACTACTAGATTTCCATAAGAAAGAACATGAATCTAGACACAGACCTTAGAGCATCAGAAAATTTAAATAAAAATAGATCTCTGACTACATGTTAAACATAAAACTGTAAAACTCCTTGAAGATTATTCAGGAGAAATCCTATATGTTCTTGGGTATGTTGATGACTTTTTTTTTCCTTCTTTTTTTTTTTTGTTTTGTTTTGTTAATCCTCACCTGAGAATATAGAGAACCAGCAACCCAGGTGCATGTCCTTGATCGGGAATCAAACCCAAGAACCTCAGATGGTGAGCAAATGCTCAAACCACTAAGCCACACTCGCCAGGACTGGTGATGATTTTTTTATTCAATATTAAAGACACAATCCATGAGAGAAATAATTGATAAGTTGGATCTCATTAAATTAAGAGTTCTGCTTTGCTAAGGACAATGTGAAGAGAAGAGAAGCCACAGACTGGGAAATATATTTGCAAAATGCGCATCTGTTAAAGGATTTTGTTAACAAAAAATAAAATAATAAAAACTCCTACAATTCAATAATAAGAAAACAACCCACTTATAAAATGGGCACACTACTTTAGCGGATACCTCATCCAGTAAGATATATAAATGGCAAGTAAGAATATGAAAAGAAAAAAAGAATATGAAATGATGCTTCACATCATAGGTTATCAGAGAAATTCTAACTAAAACACTGGGATGTCACTGCATGCCCATTACAAGGGCCAAAATCCAGAACGCTGACAAAGCCAAATGTTGATGAGCATATGGAGCAATAGGAACTCTCCTTTATTGCTTGTGGCACTGGAAATGGTGCAGTCACATTGGAAGACAGTTTGGCAGATTTTTAAATACTAACCATGTTCTTACCATGTGATCAATTTTGCTTCTATGGTATTTATGGCAGAGCTGAAAACATGCCCACACAAAAACCTACACATAGATTTTAGTAGAAGCTTTACTCAAAACTGTCAAAACTAGGTAGCAATCCACATGATTTTATTGGATAAATAGGTCAATAAACTGTCATATCCAGACTATGGAGTATTATTCACATTAACTATGAATGACCTATCAATCTGCGAAACTAGTTGCAAGAATCTTAAATGCATGAGTGAAAAATAGGTAATCTGAGTCAGCTACATACCTTATAATTTCAACTACATGACATTCTGAGAAAGGTAAAACTATGGTGACACTTAAAAGATGAGTGATTCTCATGAGGTGCATGGGCAGATTGTTGAATAAGTTAGAGCACAAAGTATTTTTAGACAATGAAAATACTCTCTCTGACAGTAAAGTGATAAGTACATGTTATTAAACATTCAATCTAATCCAGAGAATGCTCAATATCAAGAGTGAACCTTAATTTAGGGCATGAACTTTGGGTAATTATGACATTAATGTTGGTTTATTGATTTTAACAAATCTATAGCTCTGGTGGGGGATATTGCTAATGGGGGAATGTGTATGTTTTAGGGAGCAGATGATATAAGTTAATTCTCCTCAATTTTTCTGTGAAACCAAAACTGCTCTAAACAATAGTCAATTTTAAAAAAATGACAAGCCCAGGTTGGGTCAGGAGCATGAAGGGAGCTTTGAAGGAGATCTCTAGGATATTAAATTGAATGCATAAATCACCTGATGCGTTTGAATATTTGGAAAATGTAATTGAATGCCTTTTGATAACTCATTTGAGAATAAATACAGATGGGTACTTAGAAACAGCATAAATGAAGAAACAATGAGCATTTCTGCTTCTGATCAAGATGGATTAACGTGGACCTAAATTACCTTTCTAAGTATAACAGTTAATAAAACCCAATCAAATAAAACAAAACAAAAAATGCAGGATATCGGGAAAATCTAATGTAAATAAAATGGGTCACATAACCAACAATCTGATAGAGAAATGAAGAGTCCCATGAAGAATCAGGTGTGCTTCATATGTTATTTGAATTTTAAAAAAGATATTTAATTGAGGGATGATAATAACATCTTCTGTATTGCCCAAGTTGGGGACTATTTTGGATCCAGTCTCAAAATGAAAATTCAGGTTTTTCTCTCTCCCCTCCCCCGATAAATCAACACAAATGAAGGTAGAATGGATATGTGATCAAATGGGTTTCTTAATTTATATCACATAGGCGAGCCCTACCAGGTCACAGGCATGGACAATGACTGCCACCAGCGGATCCAAGAATCTTCTTTGCAATGAGAGTTCACAATGAGAGTTCCCAAGGGCAGTTTCATATAAATTTCCCTCTCCCAAATGCATTAGTCAGATACATTACTCTTCTGTCCTGGGAAAATGTGAGGAGGCTTTGAATTTCTAGAAGATTCCTACCTTGCTATTCCTTCCTGAAATAGATGAAATGTCTCTTTCACTATGTAAACACAGGGGGAAGACAAGTGTTCTCTGTCGTAGGTAAAGAGAAAATACTGAAATTGTCATAAAAGAACACAAGCCAATCAGTGGTTGAGTGTCAGCCCATGAACTGGGAGGTCACGGTGCAGTTCTCAGTTAAGCCCATGCCAGAGTTACAGGCTCGATCCCCAGTGGGAAGCTTGCAGGAGGCAGCCAGTCAATGATCCTCTCGCATCCCCTCTCCCTTCCTCTCTGAAATTAATAAAAATGTATTTTTTTAAAGCACAAGTAAAAATGAAGCTTTATTTACCTTTTCTATCTTTTTCTTCAAGAAAAAATACAATCTTAAAAGATGTACTTGAGAGGTCAAATTCAAGTTATTATTTCATCTTATTTGTCACACACAAAGCTACCCTTCATTTAATTATTTCTAATTTTTTCCTCATAAAGATGCAGTAATCTTTTTTTCGTTCGACACTTTAATTTGACTTTGTTGGCTTTTGTGCTTAGAGCGATTTTAATTTGACAGTTCATTTATGGTGAATTTTAATAAGGAAAATTAAACATCTGTCCAAATTATCCCTGATATGTACAGCCATGGAATGTAAATTTGCATTGCAATAAGATTTATTAGAAAAGTTTAACTTGCCATCACCTAGTCTTTCTGCCCTTTTATTTCGTAGGAGATTCAGCTAAATGTATTAGAATTACTGAAGGCAAATATTATAATACAATGCATTTTAATAAAATATATGAATTATTTCAAAGGCTATCAAAAATATATCTTAGCTGAGCCAAAACCGGTTTGGCCCAGTGGCTAGAGCGTTGGCCTGTGGACTGAAGGGTCCCAGATTCAATTCAGGTCAGGGCAAGTACCTTGATTGCGGGCACATCCCCAGTAGGGAGTGTGCAGCTGATTGATGTTTCTCTCTCATTGATGTTTCCAACTCTCTATCTCTCTCCCTTCCTGTCTGTAAATAATCAATAAAATATATTAATATATATATCTTATTGAAAGGATAATTTAGAAACTTTATTTTCTTTGCAGTCATTCTTTCAAAATCTCTTCTCTATTGCTAAAATAAACATATATACAGTAAGTATGTTAATGTATATAATTATGTATATGTGTACAATTCAAACAGGTTTTTTTAAACTCTGCTTACCTACCATGCAGAGGCTTCCAGAACAATTCTCATATTTTCAAAAACTCATAAGAGAATATTGCATCTTTGAGTTTCACTTGATGGAGCTACATTTCCTTTCATGCTTTGCTTCCCTCAGCTGAAAATATAATTTGTTGCCACTAGAATGATTTCAGATCAGGTTCATAGTCTATAATTCCTGGTCCTTCTAAACAAAATATGATTTGGGGATTTTTTCCATTCAAATTTCTGACATATGAAAAATGTTTGAGTCGCTCAGTGCCTTCAGGTCCATAACTACTTGTTGGCTATGTGAAACCTGGGAATTGTCTCCTATTAAGTCCTCAGACATTCCATGTATTCTGTTCTAATATATCTGCTTATTTCCAGTGTTTTCACAAATTATGAGTTTCATGAGGGCATAAATCTAACTTTGGTATTTCCAGTTTCTAGCAGTGTTTGCTTGCATTGGACGATACAAACATTTACAGAGTGAGGAATGGGTGCGTTTAGTCTTATTTCTAATTAGTTTCCTGAAGATAGCTGAGTGGTTTATATGTCTCTTTTTTAAATACTTTAAAACTTTTTGAAATTGAGGGAGAGATATTTTTCACATAGGTTCATTGTATTTCATGTATGTTCCCTTCATTAACATTTAAATTTATAGGGTAAATTAAGTATTTGGATAATCTGTTTAAAGACAGCTTACCATTGTATTAATATTTTATGCTGATACTCTTCAACAATCTAAATAAAACCCCACAAAAATGTACTAATTTTTTTAATAAAAAGTAGAATACTGGCATGACATAATATTCCACTATATAGATATGTCATAATTTGTAACATTTTTACCTACCTCTCTCTATTTTTTTTTCTGATTAGTTTGCTCTTACAAAAAATTCTGTAATTTAATTAAATTCTCAGTTATATTGACTCTCTATGTCAGAGCTTTCCAACCATTGGTATTACTGGACAATATTTAGAGAAAAGTTAGCACCATAAGGTGTCTAATTTTATTGAAGTCACATTATGAATGCAGATAGCTCTTAAATATGTAATTCCTATGTTATTTTTATTCAACCATTCCTTATATGCTTGTAGCATGCAATATTCTACTACTTATCCCATACAAGTGTTGTACAAGACACACATTTTATTTATTGAGTCTGCCATTGGAGAATAAGTGTTCTGATAATTAAATTTGAAATGAATAACTTTTAAAAATCAAAGTACTTCCATTTAAATTGTGCAAGAATAAAGGTTTGGGTTTGATCCTAAATTATATAAGACATGAGCAATCCCTAAATCCCAAGGACATAACAATATAATAATTTGTAAATCAAAATAAAATTCTTATTTTATTATTGTCTGTTTTCAGTTCTTCAAAGGATTACATTAGTGATCAAAGACAGTCCATTTTGATGCTGACATGGAAAGACAGGTATCAGAATAAGTACTGTCTGGGGAGGTAATATCGTTCAGATAAGAGACTGATTGTCCTGAAGTTTGATGAGTGTATGACAATTTGAAATGTGGAGTCTTGACTATATTAAATACAAGGGCTCAGAGAGTTGTAAGTTATTTAAGCTAAATGGCTTGTCAAGATGATATATCTTATGGAGAGATTAGAAAACAGAATCCTATGGTAAATGAAGACAGTTTTGATCTTTTATCAATATTTTTAAACCATATGGTTAAACTAGTTCTTGTTTTTTATAAATTTAAAATAAAAGGAACCCATAATTTAAATTTATTCTGAATATCTCATAAACATTATAAACTTACACTTTATAATTAGGTTGCAAATATATGTATATTATAAAGAGGTGATATGCAAATTAGGCTGGGACTCCATAACGGGTCACAACCAGACAGGAAGAGGTTGCACCTGCAGGTGAGGCCCAGAGCAGAGATGGAAACAGCGGCAGGGGCCAGCCTGAGCTGGTGTGGTGGCTCAGGTGGCCCCAGAGAGGACACAGGTATGGGGGTTGAGGGACACTGTGAGTCAAGCGCGGGTTCTGGCCCCCCATGGCACTGGTCCAGCCTCCTGAGATGCTGATCTGGCCTGATTTCTGCGGCAGCCAGTGCTGCGCAAGTCAGTTGTGGGTCCCGGCTCCAAGCAGGGGGCCTCCTTGCACAGTGCCTCCTTGCACAGCAGGAGGCGGGACACTTCCTTGCACAATTTTAATAATGCCTGGGTCTCTAGTATGTATGTGTGTGTGTGTGTGTGTGTGTGTATATATGTATATATATATATACATACATATATATATATATATATATATATATATATATATATATAATTTTACACAGAAAATGTTTTGCAGAAACTTAATTCTAAAAGGCAATGCCAATGCTGAAACCAGTTTGTCTCAGTGGCTAGAGTGAAGGATCCTGGGTTCGATTCCGGCCAAGGGCATATACTTGGTTGCAGGCATATCCCTAGTAAGGGGTATGCAGGAAGTGGCTGATCGATCTTTCTCTCTAATCGATGTTTCTGACTCTCTATCCTTCTTCCTTTCTCTCTCTCTAAAAAAAAAAAAAAAATCAATAAAATATATTAAAAGGCAACACCAAAATATGTCAATGTATTTCAAGTTTGAAGTCATGTATAATCAGAACCATGAACTTGAACTCATTTACTTACTTTAAGTTTATTTTTCATTGTAAATTAATGAAACACAGATCAACTTAGACTATTAACTGTAGGAGAGGAAGCTCTATTTTCCATTCTGGGAGAATAATGCAGCTACCAAAAACACATTCCTTCCAAAGCAATTGTGATCTATTGCTTGGACTTTATATATATATATTTTTAGCATATATGTATCTCCAGAGTTTTAACCATGAACTCAAAATATTTTCATCAATAAAGATCTAAAAAAAGGAGTAAGCTAAATTTCACTGATGGAAATAAAACAATGCAGAAATAAAAGATATTTAAAAGTTGTTAATAGTTATAACTGTTCATTCAAATTTTAAACAAGTGATTACATCCCAGTTATTCCCTTCAAAACATGGTAGAGAATGGGAAACAGGGTAAGCACATCAGAATGAAATGTCAATCTCTTATTTTATCTATAAACTAGAGGCCTGGGTACACAAAATTCTTGTGGGGGGGGGGGAGCGTCCCTCAGCCCAGCCTGCACCCATCCCTGTGGGATGGGGCCTAAATTGGCAGTCAGACATTCCTCTCGCAATTTGGGACCACTAGCTCTTAATCGCTCACCTGCCTGCCCAATCACCTCTAACCACTCTGCCTGCCAGTCTGCTCACCCCAACCTGCCCCCCCACACCAGGCTTTTTGCCCCCAACTGTCCTCCTGCTGGCCTGCTTGTCCCCAACTGCTCCCCTGCTGGCTTGCTTGCCCCCAACTGCCCTCCCTGGCCTGTCTCTTGAAAGTCTCCTGGTCTAATCAGCATATTGCCCTTTTATTAGTATAGATTATTTAATTATAAATTTCTAATTTTGAACGTTGTAAGTGCTAAGTAGTAAAGTGCTTATAGGTATGTAAGAGAGAGCCTTTAGGAAGAAGTGGTAGTGTAACTAAGTTGTGAAAATGAGTAGGAATAATTATATTAGAGGGATGAGAGAGCAATCTAGGGGTATCTCAGGATTCTCTACTAGGCTTCAGATGGCTTCTGCCCTCATTCTGCATTTCCAGTCTGATGTCTCATTACCTTAGCTGGTGTGTGCAACTGGTATGCCAGATGCACTTCTCTAGGTTCCAGATTTCTTTCAGTTTTCTTTATCTCAACCCAGAGACTTTTTTTTAAGAGGAGGAATTGTATTTTCTGAGCAAATTCCAATGTTTTGCCTTTTTTTCCCCCACACATTTTAAATGTACATCCTGTATTTTGCAAATTTTACAAAGTGAACACAAAATCCAAAGAGAACTGAACATTTTATTATCTTTGTGCTTTCCTGACTCCTCACTTAGTTTAGGCAGTGTGCATCTTTGCTTGAAAAAAAAATGGTTAAAAAGAAGTAGGCCAATATCTGGTGAAAGGGAAATGAAATGTAGATGAAAATATCAAACTTTCTCTGCTAAGTAGCTTAGAATGCCTTTTAGACATCTGAGTGAATATGTAAAATATGTAATTAAGTATACAAACATAGAGGTAAAAACAGCATAGACTGAAAATAAACATTTGTGTTATATATTGTTGATAGACTACAGAGATAGATGATCGATATAGATAGATACATTATAGAATATATCAGTTACTAGAGCATGCATGTTTAGCAAGATTAATCTAAAATTAGAGGTCTGCCCAATGTTTAAAGTGTTCTAGAAGATTCTTTGAAAGTGATGATGACATTCATGTTCACTGCTTTAATTGTACAGAATTTCTGACCTTTGAAGAATATGTATATTGGGTGATAGTTGTTGAACACGACAACCAACCTAATAAGCAACCACTCTCCTGCTGCAGAGAATAGTAAGTCATAATGGCATGAGTGATGTGCTATTAACATAATTCCAATACAACATTCAGTTACTACCTCAAACCATTTCTGTTGCCACTGTGTCCCTCTGAAACCTTTCCAGAAGAGCCTAGGCATTGTTAAGGTCTCCCCATTCTTTTTTCACTCACAGCATAAAGCATGGATCATGCCTCCTGATCAAACTCTGTGGTTTGGCTCCTATAAAAGACCTTAGGAAACAATAAGGAGGCATCTTTTTTACTCAGAATTATTGACACTTTTAGCCATGGTTGCTGTGGGTCAATTGATTAGAGTATTATCCTGTAGTTCACAAGCTGATGGGTTCAGTTCTCAGTGAGGGCACTTATCAAGGTTGTGGGTTCAATTCCTGGTTGGGAGGGGGGTGAGAGGCAATGTTTCTCTCTCACATCAATCTCTCTCTCTCTCTCTCATTTATCTCTAAAATTAATAACTACAAAGCATTAACATTTCAGAATATCAACTTTACACAAACTAAGGCTAAACATAAGTGCAAATCTATTCAGAGAAGCAATCTACTATTTAGGAAATTAAGGAAAGGGGATCACACACACACACACATAATTGGAAATTGCCAAATACTACTTCATTTATAAAATTGAAATTTCTGCAAATTTCAGCCTAAAAGTACATTTTGTTTCTTAAGGGAAAATTATAATACTGTCTCCTTAGATAATAGGTCTCTAGACTTGGCTATGCCAATAAGCTATACATGTTTACTAAATAACTCAAATTTTCTGCTATTCATTTTTTTTCTTTATTAAGTAATAAGTTGATTGAGTAAACAGTTTCAATCACTGATTGCTCAACTGAATCACTGAAGAGTTAATATTTTTAAGGCACAGATTTATTTTTGAGGCCCAAACTCAGATCTACTGAATTAAGAAGTGCACAATAAACTATATTACAACTGTAAATTTCAGAGATAATTGAAATGAGCAGTCTATTTCGAGAATCACCAGACTAGATTATTACTATTATTTCTTCTGTTACCAACATTTTAAGAATCTCTGGATGTACTAGAAACAATAAAAAATGTATACATATTGCTATAATGTTAAAATTACATGCTTGGAATCTCTGGAGTCATGATATTTTCCTTTTAGCTTCTGAAATAAAAATAGTGGTAAAAAGTTGATTTTATATATATATATATATTATATATATAACCTGACTTATACCCAGTTCTTCTAGGATACATAGAGTTAAAAAATTGAGAGCTATGTGTATATACAATGCTTATCTACCTTCAACCAATAGGATTTCAAAACTCTCAAAGAATTGTACTTTCATAATTATTCTTTTTAATTTGATGTTAATACAACATATAAAATATTGAATAACTTAATACAATTATTTCATGTTTGAAGAAGTAAAATATGCCAATTTGACAACCTTAGCCTAATCAACAAAATTCTAATCATGATTATTTATTTTATTTGAATTCATTTGTAACTACATATATAAAAGTAAATTAAAGTAAGGAAACATGTAATCACTCTAGCCTATGAGTTTAGTCTCTACATTTACACCTATTTCCTCTCAATTCCACAAAAAAAAATGTGTTATTTAATTATGCTATCATATTATATTTGCTTTAAAATCTCCCTAAAAAGTCTGAAAAATTAGAATATAAGTATTTAATCTACCACACTCCCTTTGTACTCAAATATAAAATATAATACTTTACTCTTTTGCAAAACACAATGTTATATCCTTTAACAGCAGGCATGAACAGGTTTTACATATTTATGTGCATATAGCAGAATATGTACATATTCATGATCAATTTGCTTCCCTTTGTGGAAAACAGACAAATCAATATATCTCCTGCATTCACACAGATAAAAGGATTGCCTTTATGGTATTTGGAAAGAATGCTGAAGTTCAGTGAGGTGTTCATCATTAAAGGACAATCCACACAGAAAGCTCCCATAAATGTGATAGAAACGAGACCTATTTTACTCTATCTAGCATTTATGCTGCATTTTTTAAGTGAATTGTGACTCCTCACTGTGATCTTATGAGTTAGTGGTGTTATGCTCACTTACAAATGGATACATTAAGGGACAAAGGAGCCAGGCATTGCTCTGGGTCATGGGACAGCAACGCAGCAAAGGAAGCCCAAATTACCATTCTGAGACCTGACATTTTCTTTATGGCATTTTTCTTTTATGAGGCACACTACCTATTTTATTTCCTTAAGAAGAAACAGTTTTAGGTAGAACCAGACATAGCATTTATATGTAGGGCTGCTAAATTACAGACAAAAATATTTCAAAAAGGCAAACAATGACACACTCTTACAGTATCCTAATAAAATAGTAATATGCAAATTGACCGCACCCCCACTATACCATAAGCCACGAACACCAGCCAATCAGAGAAAGTATGCAAATTAACCCAACCAAGATGGCTACAGCCACAGAGAGAACTAGGGGGAGGCTTGAGTTGCCCCTGGCAATGGAGGAAGCCAAGCTATCTGCATACCCTGCGAGCACTTCAGGCTACAAAGTTTCAATTGTAGAAAATAAATAAAGCCCAGATACCAGGGCCTCCACTAGTTGCCAGGGGGCATGGCTGGCCTTCAAACTACACATGCCCCTTCCCCAGGCCACCCCATGCCCTGAGGGAACACCTGGTCCAGGACACCCTTCAGGGCAAACCAGTTGGCCCCCACCCATGTACCAGGTCTATCCTATCTAATAAAAGAGTAATATGCAGATTGACAATCACTCCAACACACAAGATTACTGCCCCCATGTGGTCAAAAGATCCTGCCCCCATGTGGACACAAGATGGCGAGCAGGGGAGGGCAGTAGGCAGGGACCAGACCTGCAAGGGAGGGCAGCTGGGGGTGATCACGCCTGCAGGAGAGGCAGTTGGGGGTGACCAGGCCTACAGAGGAGGGCAGTTAGGGACAAACAGGCTGGTAGGGAAGCAGTTAAGCATCAATCAGTCTTGCAGGGGAGTGATTAGGAGGTGATCAAACTGGCAAGCAGAAGCAGTTAGGGGAAATCAAGAAGGCAGGCAGGCGAGCAGTTGGGAGCCAGCAGTCCTGGATCCCTCCCCTTGAGGGATCCCAGATTGTAGAGTGTGGAGGCTGGGCTGAGGGAATCACTCCCTGTGCACAAATTTTATGCACCAGACATCTGGTAGAAATCTAAGACTTACTTTTATGTTCATGTTAACTCTTCTAACCACATATATAAGAGCATATCCTTTATAATATAAGACTAATATTCAAATAGACTGAACTGCTGAACAACCCAAACAACCTAACAACTGGTTGCTATGATGTGCGCTGACCACAAGGGGGCATGCATGGAACATGGTGGGTCGGCCATGATGGAATGGTGGAGCAGGTGAGTCAGAGCACCAGACTAAGACATGGCTCTGGTTGCTGTCTTGTGGTCGAGCCTCTAGTGGTTACTGAAAATTCTTTGCTGCCTGCGCCAGTCCCAATGGGTGCTTGCACCTGCTGCCAGCACTGGCCCTAGTTGCTTGGCACCTTCAGGGGATTGGAACAGGGCTGGCACTGCCAGTGTGTGGGAGTGGTGGTGGCGGGAGCGGGGCTGCGATCAGATAGGGAACCAGGGGCTGAGCAGGGCCACAAAGCCTACTGGAGCCTTTCTGCCCACAGTTCCTTTCAAGGTGCATGAAAATCCATGCACTTTGGGTGGGTGGGGGGTGGGGAGCAGTGCTTCAGCCCAGCCTATGCCCTCTCATAGCCTGGCAGCCCTCAGAGGATGTCCTACTGATGGCTTAGGTCTGCTTCCTGGGATCTGGCCTCCCTCTGCAGGAGGCAACTGGGCAGCAGATCAGAAGATGGCGCCAGTCGGTGTGGCTCTGCCCCACCCCTCCATCGCCCCTCTGCTGCTGTTGGTTGCTGCTGCCTCCCCGAACTTATCACCATCCCCTTCCTCTGCCTGCTGGCACTTGCTTTGGTTGGCCTGGTGCTGCTTGCACACCAGCCCTACCCTCCTGCTGATTGGTTGTTCTGTAGTTCAGCCCATTTGCATATTATGTTTTTATTATATAGGATTTTTTTTAAGATACCTTAGGATATCTACTTCCTTCAGGGGAAACAGTAATCATGGCTCTAAGACACTTATGGTGTAGTTAACCTCAGCACTGTTAGCATGTGGGACTTACTAATTCATTATTAGGAGTGGCTGCCCTGCAGTGGACTGTTTACTAGTAGCAGCCACTGGCGCTATACTCACTAGACTCCAGGAACATTACCTCTCCCTCTCTCAAAGCCATAAGAATAAAAAAGATCCCCTGACATTACCATGAGAAGAAATATGGAGTCTCTCCCCACTGAGAACCTCTGTTCTAAAGGAAAATTCTAGCCCCTTCTATTTCATTGTGCTGCTTATCACAAGCTATACAAGTCCATTTACTTGAAGATTATTACATCATGTGCTGGCTTGCATGTCATTGGTTTATTTCTACCTTACAATTTCTAATACAACTTGGCTTTTGGTCCCTGATATTATTTCTACTTTTAACTCATTCTGTTGTAGCCTCTCTGACCTTCTTACATTTGTGCAAACATGGCAGACATCTGAGAATCCTTGTGATATACTGAGAAAGAAGAAAGTTAGGTAGATAAGGGAGGGACTATGGAAGGAAGAAGTGAAACTGAAAACCCAACTGCGTGGGGAAGGAAGGGTGTGTGCAAGAGGGAAGAACTTTAAAATGTATAAATATTGTTTGCAGATAAACAATCACAAAATAATAATGCATAATCCCAAGGATGTTGCTAAGACAAAATTCTTTGAAAGGACCAATCAGGAACTAATAAGCATATATACAAGGAAGTGCTATTTCCTCTCTCCTCTTTCCCTGCTGCACTAGATTGATGGCAGGAGATGCACTTCCTGTTCCTCATGTAGCTTGTTGCCTCCACACATGGACTAATGGACTTTAATTAGCTTGGATACTGAACTGCTCCCAACTGTAATATGGAAAAGAAAGTCTGCACACTGGCCTGCTCCTGGAGTCCCAGCTGCATCTTTTCCAGGACTGGCTTCTCTCAACAACCTCAGTTCCACTAACCATTTTTGTTTGCAACTTCATTCTTTGATTTCTGGAGACAACAAACTAGGACTCAAACATTCCACGTTTTGTGTTCAATACTGCCTTGAATATCTTAAGCCCTGTTATCTACATGGCTCACCCATCACTAAATCTTTGCTCAAATCTTGCCATTAGACTTACAAGATCTGCCCTGACCACTCTTTTTAAATTATAACCACCCTCACTAGTAATCCTAAAACCACTTATCTTCCTCCATTTGTCTATAGTAATTTGTTGTTTATTATAAAATTTAATTTATTTAATTCTAACATATTATTTGTTACTTATTTGTATGCTTATTTCTATTAACTATATCTCCACTGTAGGATGTAGGAGAAAGCTCCACTTACTCACTTTTACTTATTCAAAAGTGTTAATTCAGTAGTTACTGGGAGCCAGGGACTATTCTATGTGTTTTCTATACATAGTGTACATGTAATAAAAAGATTGCTGTGTTTTGCAGCCTGCATTCCAGCAGGTGAAAGAAGTAAAAGTAGGAAAACATGGCCAACCACAATTTATGTTAAAGGTGATAAATGCTATTAAAAACTAAATAAAGCAAGATAAGCAGACAGGGATGTTGCCTGGCACATTCAAACAGCAACAAAAGTATGTGGGCTGTACTGGTGGATAAATAGTTAGGTGTTTGTGGAGGTTTGAGTTTATAAAATGTAGGAAACTTAGAAAAGTTTAATTAAAATGAACTGTGAAGCCACAGAAGGGTTCTGAGCAAACTAAACATGGCCTGTGGTTTATAAATATCATGCTAGGTGCTTTATTAAAGCTAGATTATACAGAGGGAGGCAAAAAAAGAAATAGACAAAAATACAAAGTGGCTACTAAAATTCAGATTAAGATGTTATAATATCTTGATCAGGATAAAAATATTTGAATGACAGATACATTTGGAAAGTAGAGTCTATAGAATTTTCTGGTGATGCATTTTGAGATTAAGAGAATAGTCAAGGACCATACAAATGACTTTTTCTCTGAAAGGTTGAATTGGTTATAAATTGAAATTAAAAAAAACAAACACCAAATGATATGTGAGAGGTTATATGTGTGGGAAGGATGGGACCTTAAATTTTAGAGATGTTTGTGTTGAGTTGGCTATTAGATTTTATTTATTTATTTACTTATATATATTTATTTTTGTTAATCACACAAGAGGATTTTTTCCCCCATTGATTTTTAGGGAGTAGAAGAGAAGGAGGGAGAGGGAAAGAAACACCAAAGTAAAAAGGACACATTGATTGGTTGCCTCTTGTACCTTCTCCCAACAGGTCCAGAGATCAAAACTGCAGTCAAGGTATGTGCCCTTGACCTGGAACAAAATCCCTTGACCTTTCAATGCACAAAGGGATGCTCTAACCACTGAGAAATATTGGCCAGGGAAACTATTAGATTTTAAAGTGACATTTTTTAGTAGGAATTTGAGTCCTCAAATATAGATAATGAGTGAGAAGTCTTGGTTGCAGATAAAATCAAGAAGATATTTAAAGTCATGAAACAGAATGTAGAATGTGGTCACCAACAGAGCAAGAGTAAATATTAAGTTTCAAGGACCCCCCCCTCCCCCCCCCCCCCGCCCCGCCAATATGTTTTAATTTCCTAGAGCTCCTGTAACAAGTTACCAGGGACTTGGTGGCTTAAACAATTGAAACATATTCTCTCACATTGTGGAAGGCTGCAGATCTGAAATCAGGGTCAGCAGGGCTGCCATCCCTCTGGAGCCTCTAATGGAGCGTCCTTTCGGCCTCTTCTAGCTTCACATGGCTGCTGGTGTTCCTTGGATTATGATAGCATAACTCTCATCTCTGCCTCTGTCTTCACAAGGCCTTCAACCTACGTCTCTTCTTTTTTTATATCTCTTATAAGAACCTGTTATTGCTTTTAGGGTACTTTCTAATCCAGGATGCACTCATCTTGAGATCTCTCCCTAATTGCATCTGTACAGAATGTTATCCTATATAATAAAAGCCAAATATGCTAAGTGTCTGATTGTTCATTCAACCACATCCACTGGTTGCTATGACATTCAGTGAGCACCAGGGGGCAGATGCTCAGACCAGTAGGTTAGCTTGCTGCTGGGCAGATTGGGACTGGGCGAGATGGGCCGGACATCCCCTGGAGCCCTCCTGGAGTCCCTTTCCGGACCTGATGGTGCACTGGTGGAATCCCTTGGCCTGGCCTGAGCCCTCTCACAATCTGGGACCCCTTAGGGGATGTCAGAGAACCTGTTTTGGCCCGATTCCTGCAGGTCAGGCCAAGAGACCCCACTGATGCATGAATTTGTGCACTGGGACTCTATTTCCAAATAAAATAATATTCTGAGCTTTCAGATGATCATATCTTTTTGATAAGGACACTTTTCAACCCAGTACCTACATCATACAGTCTACGTTATTTTATTTTAAAATCAGTGATTCTTCAAACTGTTAACCTAAAATGAAATATATTAAAACTATATTGTATCCCCACTGTTTCCATTAACTCTGTTTCCAGTTCGTATATTTTTTTACAAAAATATAGAGCATCGAACATCTGTAATCTCTGCAGTTCTTCTTAATTCACAAGCTTCTCCTAACAGGTCCCATCCTGGGGACAATAGCACTCAAAGCCTTTTTCTGTGAAAGGCAGAATGCTTTGCATTAGCAGTTTTAAAGACTAAGGCATTGAATACATCAATCTTTCCTCAATCTGGTATTGGCATTTTTCTATGCCTGCCTCACTCACCTTGTCACCAAGGCCACAATTAGTGACCTGGGTTAAAAAAATCAATTTTACCCACCCACATGAAGGTGCCTAACAATCATTATTTAAATACGTACTCTGTACTACCAATCAATAATGGCACTATTTCATGACAAGATTCATAGGCTATAAGGGGGAACATCATGAAACAGTAATAGCTGAAATACTGGTGTCATGCCCATCTAAAGAAGAGTGGCAGCAAACTCCATTAGTGCTTCTCTTGAATTGCTTAGTGACAGAACATTTAATTGTCACACACTTTTGTATTTCTGCACTAAGAAATAAAAGATAATATATATGTTTTAATTTGCTGCTAGACTAAAGTAAAAAATATATATATTCTTCCATTTTTTTTATTTACTTTTTTCTTATTTGTAAGAATCCTTCATATAATCTGGATATGACTCTTTATTATACACACATACATATACCTACATGCATATACATACACATATATAGGTAAGTGGTATGTTCCTAAATATTTTCTCCCATTTGAGGTTTTAAATAATTATATAGAGTTCTTATCTATAACATTTTATTTGAATCAATTTGCTAAATTTATTAGTTGTATGATTTGTATATCTTAAATAGTTTCTCATCTGTTATTGTCTTTTTCTAGAAAAATATTAAGAGAAACAAAATATTCAGCTTTGCCCTAACCCGTTTGGCTCAGAGGATAGAGTGTCCGTCTGTAGACTCATGGGTCCTAAGTTTGATTCCAGTCAAGGGCATGTATCTTGGTTTTGGGTACATACCCAGTGGGGACTGTGTAGGAGGCAGCTAATCAATGTTTCTCTCTCATTGATGTTTCTAACTCTCTATCCCTCTCCTTTCTTCTCAGTAAAAAATCAATTTATTTAAAAAATATATTCAGCTTCAGTTATGAATATAGCTATCCCTTTGTTCTGTGAGTCTTTGCTTTACAAACACTGAAGTTAATGTATTAAACCAATACAAATTTAGAAATGTTATTATATTCCTATTTAATGTATTAGAGTTAGTTTTGGCTGAAATATTTTTATTTATATTTTATTTTAAAGGATGTTTTTACTGGGATTTATTAAATTCTATTTAGGTTGACAGTTATTTCATTTCTCCACTTTATATTCAGACTAGAGGCCCGGTGCATAAAATTCGTGTACAGGGGTGTGTGTGTCCCTCAGCCCAGCCTGCACCCTCTCCAATCTGGGACATCCCTCTCACAGTTCAGGACAGCTGGCTCCCAACTGCTCATCTGCCTGCCTTCCTGATTGCCCCCAACCAACTCTGCCTGCCAGCCTGATCATCCCCTAAGTACTCCCCTGCCAGCCAGACTGATGCCTAACTGCTCCCATGCCAGCCTGCTTGCCCCTAGGTGCCCTCCCCTGAAGGCCTCCCCCCCCCAACTTCTCTCTTCTGTAGACCTGGGTCCCCCTTAATTGCCTTTTCCTGCAGGCCCACTCACCCCCAACTTCCATCCTCTGCCAGCCTGGTCACCTCTAACTGCCTTCTCCTGCAGGCTTGATTGCCCTAACTGCCCTTCCTTGCAGACCTGGTCCCTCCCAATTGCCCTCCCCTGTTGGCCATCTTGTGTCCACATGGGGGCAGCCATCTTTGACCACATGGGGGCAACTATCTTGTGTGTTGTAGTGACAGTCAATTTGCATATTACTCTTTTATTAGATAGATTTATAGATATCATTCCAATGTCATTTGGCTTGATGTTATTTTATTTTATTTTTGCTACCTTTAAAAGGAACATGTTTTATTTTATTTATTTATTTATTTATTTATTTATTTATTTAGTGTGTGTGTGTGTGTGTGTGTGTGTGTGTGTGTGTGTTTAGATATTATAGCCATTCTTTCCTCTGGTATCCAACAGCAGCATGACCATAATATTCTAGGGGTTTTTAAGTTAAAAATAAGAAAAACCTTCTTTGGTGTTTATAGCAACTCCTGAATTTGTGATGATGTCATCTGTAGTTTTGAAACATTCTTAGGTGGTATCTCTTCAAATATTACTTCTGTGTTATTCCCTTTAATTTTAATACTGATATTCAAAATGGAAACATATTTTTACTTTTACCATAAAATGTATTGAATTTTTTGCTTTTTCCTTGTATTTCTTTCTTTTTTTTTGTATACAGTTCATATTGGATTATTTTACACTGATTTATGTTTAGAATGCTAAACCTCTTTTCTGACATATCCAATTGCCTATTATGTATCTCATAAATGTATTTTCAGTTGTAATTTTTTTTTAATTTTAGAATTCAATTTTGCTATATTTCTTTGTTACATTATAGTATAAATTGTTAAAAATTGCTTTATCTTTTTCTCTAATGTACACATTAGTCATAGCTATATTAAAATTCATTCTCTAACACTAATATCTGGATCACTGTGCACTTATTTATTATCTGTTATTTTGTACATTTGTTTGTTTCCTCTTGGGTTTTGTTCTTATTGTGACAAGTCTGATATTTTATATTAAATGAGGCATATTATGCTTAAAAATTATGGCGTCTCTGTGTCATATTATATTCCTTCAGATAGGATTAGGTTTCTTCTGGCAGACAAAAATGTGGATAGATTAGCTTGATCCAATAAGAAACTAAAATCTTTGAGGTTGCTCTGCTTTTCTTCATGGCAGGGATAGCTCCACTTTGCCCTCTGCCTAAGAATTAGCTGTTTTGTGTTCTCCACTGAATGCCAGAAGTTTTCATGAGTTTTATTTTTTCTTGGCTGACCCTTAGCTGCAGATGTTAACTTCTCAACAATGACAGATGGCTAAATTTGCTGTTTAGACCCTTAATGCCTACTTTCTGTTCAGCTGTTCAGATTCTTCCATGTGTAGAAAATTTGACCAAGTTGTCTTCAATTTCTTTTTTCTGCACAACTTTGACTCTTAAAATACTTTGTAGCCCTGTACTTAATGTTTATCAGTAAATGTTCTGTGAATAAATAGCACAATGAATAGAAGGTTCGCATCATTGAATATAATATCTATATGAGATCTTGGATTCTCAAGTCTGGAGGCCTGGTTCCTCTTTAGTACATTAAAAATGTCATTTTAGCATCTTTTACAGATTTGATTTTATTGTCAGCAAAAGTGATGTCTGATATCAACCATCCAGTTATAGCTCAATATGACCACTTCACATGCTTTCACTTAGTCATATCCCATAAATAATATATTTATAATGGGATATTAAGGACACAGAATCCTTTCACTCTAAAGTATGTTGCATATATGGTTTAACTTTAAGATTTGCCACCTGATCCTATTTTAAAAAAAGAGTAATATGCAAATTGACTGGACCTCCATTATACCAGAAGCCATGCCCACCAGCCATGCCCACCAGCCAATCAGGAGCAAGTGTGCAAATTAACCCAACCAAGATGGCAACAGCGACAGAGAGAACAGAAGGGAGGCTTGGGTTGCCATGGCAATGAAGGAAGCCAAGCTTTCCACACACCCTGGCTGGCCCAGGCCTCTGCTTAAGACTATAAAGTTTCAATGACTGTGCCAACAGAAGGCTTGCCTCTGTTCCAGGCTACAAAGTTTCAACTATAGAAGATAAATAAATTCCAATACCAGGGCCTTTGTTTGGGTCGCTGGGAGGTGTAGCCAGCCTGAAAACCACCACAGGCCCCTCACCCAGGCTGTTTCACACTCCAAGGGAACCCCCACCCTGATCTGGGAAACCCTTCAGGGAAAACCAGCTGGCTTCCACCTGTGAACCCGGCCTCTATCTTATCTAATAAATAGTAATATGAAGATTAACAATCATTGCAACACACAAGATGACTGCCCCCATGTGGACACAAGATGACCA
Source organism: Lasiurus borealis (assembly GCA_004026805.1). NCBI lineage: Eukaryota > Metazoa > Chordata > Mammalia > Chiroptera > Vespertilionidae > Lasiurus > Lasiurus borealis. The sequence goes on from PVJN01000986.1 coordinate 96,680, forward strand.
CCACAAGATGGCCATCAGAGGAGGGCAGTTGGCAGTTTCCAGGCCTGCAAGGGAGGACAGTTGGAGATAATCAATCCTGCAGGGGAGGGCAGTTAAGTGTGAGTAGGCCAGCAGAGGAGGGAAGTTGAGGGTGATCAACCCTGCAGTAGAGGGCAGTTAGGGGTGACCAGGCCTGCAGAGGAGAGCAGTTGGGGGGACCCAGGCCTCCAGGGGAGGGCAGTTAGGGGTGACCAGGCCCACAAGAGAGGGCAGTTAGGGGCTAACAGACTAGCAAGGGAGCAGTTAGGCATCAATTAGGCTGGCAGAGGAGTGTTTAGGGGGTGATCAGGCTGGAAAGCAGAAGTGGTTAGGGTCAATCAAGAAGGTAGGCAGGTGAGCAGTTGGGAGCCAGCAGTTCCGGATTTTGAGAGGGCTGTCCATCTGCCCATTTAGGCCTGATCCCTAAATGGGCAGTTGGACATCCTTTGAGGAGTCCCAGACTGGAAATGGTGCAGGCTGGGCTGAAGGACGACCCCTTCCCGCATGCATGAATTTCGTGAACTGGACTTCTAGTAGTTATATAATAGCTAATGGAGCTTCAGGTATCATGACATCACCCTATCCAAAATATTGCTTGCAAACTTCACTTTTAAATGACATCATATATAACATTTATTTACCCCTTAACCAGGTCTGATTAATTTTAAATCATCTTTTTATACTTCAAGAATATTTTTAGAAAAAAATAAAATGAGAAGGAAGATGAGAGATGAGAAAGAAAAAGAAGAATCACCCCAGCACAGAAGTATCCCTGATAACCAACTGAATTCTGTATTCACATTGCATTGTAATTTTTGGAAACGTTTTATAGTGGAATATTGCAGTTAATTCTAATACTGTTTAAGTGCAAGTATTTAGACTAATAACATTTGCCATAATCCAAGTGTAACATTGCATTGCACTTTGGGTCTAAAGCAGACTGTGTTCATCATTTGTATTTAAATACACACATATGAACATACTCAGAAACATGTGTGTGCTTGAACAAAACCATGAACCAGTGCTAATTAAGAAAGAATATGATTAAATCTTTATTCTTTCAAATATGTTTAATAGACTTTTTGTACATTAGATAGAATACAATACAATACATATATTTTTAAATAAAACATGTAAAAGCATAATTTTGTTAAAATAACTTTTAAATAACTGATGTAACACTTCAAATTAAAATTATTTCAGAAGTGAATGCAGGATTAAACATTTGTAGACAAGTATAGACAGTATTAGCACAGATTCCTCAAGTCAATGTTCTTAACTGCTAATCTGTGGTATTTGTACCTGTAGCTTAACTCTGTATAAAATTCTGTAAAACCCTATTGTACTTTGAATGTGTTCACAATTGTCAGTATTTATAAAACATCATTTCCTGCACCACTGGTTTTACATTCTATGTTACATGCACCTGTCTTTCACTGCAGTCCATGGTCATGCTTATTAAATCAGTAGGAATCCTTTCTTGCTCAAATTAAATTTATGAAATAAGACAACAACCTGAAAAAATATATTCAGCTATTTTAAAATTCCATTCATTCTGTCCAAAATAGCAATGTTCCATTTGATTCGGTCATTTCTATGACTTGTTTTGGAAGGGTTCTGACAGTATAAAACACAGCCTTTCAAAAAGCAACACAGTTAGCTCCCAAGTTCCTATAGCTACTAGTAATTACAGTTTTAGTCTCACGTAAATTACCCATTTCTGCCTCTGTGGGTTTATTTTATTTTATTTTATTTAGGGTTAAACAGCTTTCTGCGCACACCAGGAAGAAAGGCACAATATACTCAGGTTTCCTGTGCCTCCTTCCACCCTAACGCTATGAATTTCCTAGGAGAAACCCACTGGAGACTGCCAGCTGGCAAGAGCTGCTGAAAGTTCCCTTTTCTCTGCTGGCCCACTCGCAGTGGGTGTTCAGCAAAGCTGCATCTTTCACCAGATCTCCCAGAGTCAGGTGTAGCTGAAGCATGATGGCAGGTGAAGAATTAGTCCATGCCTCTCCGGGAAGCGGTGTAGAAGCCACTTTTGTCCTTAGAAGAAAATAAGAAAACAAACTAAAATGTTTTAAATTATTATTTCTATTTGGGAGGTCATATTATAAATATTTTTCTTGGAATGATTGGGCAACTGTCATTTTTATCTCATGTCTGATGTTTTATAAAGATTTATTAATGTTAAATAACTAGAATATATTGAGTAGTTTCTTCTTTTAATGAAATGAATCTGTAACCAAGTGGTCCAAAAGTTAAAGAAAGGCTCTTAGGTTAGTTACAGATATCTGCTCTCTATTTTAAAAATTTAGCCTATCTTGCTATGTTATCACAATCATAAAGTGATCTTCTTTCTTTTTTTAAAAAATATATTTTATTGATTTTTCACAGAGAGGATGGGAGAGGGATAGAAAGTCAGAAACATGGATGAGAGAGAGACATTGATCAGCTGCCTCCTGCACACCCCACACTGGAGATGTGCCTGCAAGCAAGGTACATGCCCCTGACCAGAATCGAACCTGGGACCTTTCAGACCGCAGGCCGAGGCTCTATCCACTGAGCCAAACCGGTCTTGGCTTATTTCTTAATAACAAAATAATGTGCAGTTGGAAAAAGTTCCAAAAAAAAAAATTGTCTTCTGATAGTATATTCAAATGCTAATTTAGCACCAGTGTGAATATTTAACTATCAATATTTACTTAAACTCATAAATATTTTATCTATTTCATTTCCTTTTCTTTTATTTTAAATTAAATTATATGTAAAATGTACAACATAATGATGATATACATAGATATAAAAATGACTACTAGATAGCCTAATTAGCATATATGTTCATATATTAGTAGGTACCAATGTTTTTATATGTTTAGAGCAACTGAAATATACACTTAGTAGATGTGATCTTTGTCCTCATTTAGTTTCCAGTCCATTAACCCCACTAAAAATCAAACGGATTAATATGGCATTGCTTATTGCTCTTAAGTAGGCATGCTTTGTTTTCTAGATGTCTAATCCTTTGAGTCCCCATTAGATTATTTTACTGGAGAATGATGTACAGAATTCCTTTTGACATCAGTTCACCTCTTTAAGATATTCCTGATTGTCCAATTGGTGATTCCAGTTTAATAGAAAACATATTGAAAACGAAATTTATGAGGCAAGTACCAAAGTTCCATAGAAAAGCATTGAAGTAGGCATTTAAGCAAGGAAATAGGATTGAGAAGAAGTTTGGCAAAGCAAATGGGCACCAGAACAGCAGCAGAGTAAGAAAGGGACGCCAACCTAACGTATGACCCTGAATCACAAGGGAAAGGAAGAGTTCAAAGTGCACTCTTGAGAGAGTGCAAAGAATTCTACACCGTTAGAGGAAAAGACATGATTTACTGTAACTGACAAAACGTAGAGTTTTCATTGATACAAGTGATTTCCTAGGAAGTAGAAGAAGTCACAGAAAGAGAAGGAAATATGGAAGAGAGATGTGTTCAGAAAGATTTCCAAGAATAAAGTAATAGGTGAAATTTCAACTTCTTGACATTTAATTTCTTGGTTTAGAAATGTAAGTATTGCAGAAAACTGAGGTAGTGAAAGAAAATACCCATAGCAATAGCTCTGGGACTCTAACTGGAGTGAAGTTGGATTTCTGTTTCTGCAAAGTTTCTCTGATATTAGTCTTAATATATGATGATAAGTAAGGCCTGATAGTTAGTCTGATAGATATTCAGAAACAGTATTACACCATCATATTTGCTTGACCAAACCTTTATTGATATTCAGGAAAGAGTTATAAATCATCACCATGTTTCCTACCTCTGAGATGTTAGTGGCTATGAAATATCTCTTCTTTCTTAAGAATCCTGTGATTCTTCTACAGTAAGTCAAAACTACCACCTTATCCCCTGTACCAGAAAATAGAGAATCTCCCTATTTAAAAATTAATTCATATGTATCATAAAGCTCAAAGAAAAGAGGGATTTTTGTGTGTCTTTTTACCACACATGACATTTCTAATCATCACTGTCAATATGGGATTTCACTTTCTTCCAAATATTTGGAGTAGTTTTGTCTTTATTATTCATGCATTTTTTTCTTCCCCATACTTGAATATAATTAATGATTTAGAGATATGTCTTAAGCTATTTCATCTTCTTTAGCTGGTATGCCTTCAAATACTTAGAAATGAAGCAAATGATAATTGTGAGACTTTTTAATATCACACTAGATCATGTCTTAATAAGCATTTCTAATGGCCATCTATCTCTCGTATGAAATTTAACTTTGTTAGGCCCTAACCAGTTTGGCTCAATGGATAGAGCATTGGCCTGTGGACTACAAGGTCCCGGATTCAATTCTGGTCAAGGGCACATGAGCAGGTTTCAGGCATGATCCTGGGGGGGTGGGGGGGAAGAGGGGGTGAGTGTGGGGGCATGCAGGAGGCAGCAGATCAATGATTCTCTCATCACTGATATTTCTATCTCTCTTTCTTCCTCTCCTTTCCTCTCTGATTAAAAAAAAATCATTAAAAAGTTAAAAAAATAAATAAAAGAAATTTAACTTTGTTGAAATAACTTCAGAGCTGATTGGGATTCTGCTGTTCTCCAACCTTGTATAGTTACAGGTTAAGTTTGCAGAAGAGTGTAAGGTGTGTTAATTCTCTGTTTATTTCCCACAGGAAAAGTAATGACCTCAATACTTACACCCCAATTATCTTACAAGATAATAACCAGTTTGTGCATAATTTAACAATCATACCTTGTTACTTGCCCTGGTTGACTGTGTTCATCTCTATTTTATATTTTATTTTTAGACAATCTCTTGTCATTCTGCTGAGGTTAATAGATTAAATAAAATTTTACCAGATAGTCACTAGCTATTTGTGTAAGAATTAGAATCTAAAAAAATTGAGAAATGTGTTTCTACATAGCTCTTGCAATATAGTATGTATAACAGAAGATTATGTTAAGCAGGATAAAAACAAAATGGAAATCCCGCAGACCAGTAGAACAGTTCCTTCAATGTCCGCCCTCACTGCATCTGAAATTTGAAGAGTAATTCCTTTGAGATGTTCCTACCAAATTGGCCTGAAATCTCCCTGAAGTCTGCCCTAGAGATAAGAATTCGGATATAATATCAATTTTCACAGGTCATCTATACAAAATTCTTAGCAACAGTGTTCTAAGACACTTCATTTTTCCCTCCTCCTTCCTTCATTCCTCACTCCCTCCCTCTCTTCCTTCCTTCCTCCCTCCCTTCTTTTCCTTTTCTCCCCTTTCCTGCTCTCCTCTTTCCTTCTTCCCTTAATTCTTTCCTTTTTTTCATTCATTCACTTATTCATTTTATTTTGTCCTAAGGCTCTATATTTTGGGGATTTTGATCATATGAGAATTTCTACAATCTACTAAATGTATTCTAGAAACTAAGGTAATGGAATTCTCTTTCCCCTAAAATATCAAAGCAAAGTAGATAACGATTCAACTTTCTTTATTGTAAGGATATAAGAAATTCCATGGTAGGTGAAATTAACCTAAACTTCTCTGAAAGTAGTCCTAAAATGTTTTGGGGGACAGCATAGAAATAGCCTTTCAAGATAAAAATTTATAAAGGTGATGATTGTATTTTCACCTCACTAATTTTATTTCCTTTTACCTGTAACATTCTATCATGGATTAATTATTCAAAGCATTTCTCAATTCCTTATTGAATTCATTTTAATGAGGACTCAAATACCGCTTGAAGCTTATGATTCACAAAGTAAATTAATTTTCTTTTTACTTAACATCTAAATATATACCAAAGTGTTTTTATCCCACATGGGAGACTGATAAAAGTCCCACACAGTCAGGACATAGGGTAATTTGTCCTCTTGGATACCTTGGTTCTTTGGCATTGTATTAATCTAACTCTATGTAAGCAAAAGTTAAAATTCATGTATAACAATAACCAAAGAAATCCTGTATATGGACTGTTCTTTTATTACTGCTTGCCTGGCTTTTCCTAGGCCTGTTATAATGGTCTTAAGATGATATTTAGGACTCATATTCAAAAGAAGTTGACAATAATTCATTTTAATAAGGACTCAAATACTGTTTGAAGCTTATGATTCACAAAGCTTTTGTATTATAGCATTATATTTTATTTTAATCATGTCATAACACAATGTCTAAAATTACATTTTTCTCTCAAACAAGGATTTAACCATAAAAACTAAAAAAGATCCGTATCTATTTGGCTTCATGCATGGAGTATAGGCCTGCAGACAGAAGAGTCCAGGGTTTGATTCTGGTTAAGGGCACATGTCCCCTTTGCAGGCTCAATCTCCAGTATGGAACGTGCAAGAGGCAGCCAATCAATGATTCTCTCTCATCATTGATGTTTCTATCTCTCTCTCCTTCTCCCTTTCTCTCTGAAATCAGTAAAAATATATTAAAAAAAAAAAACAAAAACAGGCCAATACAAGAAAAGAGTATTTTTTTGTGCTTCATTAAATTAAATGGTTGCATCTAATACTTAAATAGAACTGTGTTGGTCACTGGATTTTTGAAGATATATGACAAGTTTCCTATTCTTAAGTAACTCACAAATTACAACAGCAAACTCAAGGAAAAGCAGATCATTTTTAAATAGCACAGTATATGCAATGATAAGCATTAACATCAGTGAAATGAATCTCACTAAAAGTGACCGGAAAGCAGAGAAGATGCAATTAAGCCTTCTTAAGATGCAAAGTGGGCTTCTTAGTCAGGTGGCATTTTAGCTGAGACTAAGACAGCAGTCCAGGAGAATAGGAAATCCTAAAAAACAGAGGAGATTACTGACAACAGCTGTCATTCTCTGAGTTCTGATGACATTTCAATGTGTGTCCCATTTGTTCAATGTTGATATAACCTCGTTTAATCTTTTCAATGACTTGACAAAGAGGGAACATTTGTTCTCATTTTAAAGAACAGGAAAATAAAAGTAAGATTATGTAACTTTTTCCAAGACAACTCAGCATATAAATGATGGCTCCAAGAGTTTAACTAAAACTGTCTGACTCCATTGATTAGTTTCATTAGGACTCGGTTTAATTTTAGTATTTAGACCTTAGCATCTTTTAAGTCTTAGGCACGAAATCTACAGTTCTAGAGAAATAAAGGCAAATAAGAGGGAGCCATTCGCTGGAAGAAGTGCATTAGTATGCTTTATTCTATCACTACACCTATATGTTGCCTCCCATTTTGAAAAACTGATAAAACCAGTACAAGGTTTTTTTTTGTTTTTGTTTTTGTTTTTTTAATATTCATTTAAAATGTAAAACAGGTCGGGATCCGAAAATGGCGACAGAATAGACAGACATGTCTGGAGCCTTGTCACTGGGCAGAGGGAGAGAGAGCAGCTGAGAATTGCACTGGGAGTGTTTGTTGGCAATTTAAGAGTCAGTTATCCTCCTGGAGAAGAGAGACTGCTGGACGGGGCTTCCCTGATCAGGCAGCTCCACTGCCATGGGGTTTTTGTCCACCGGAGCCACCAGCGCAAACACGGAGACCACACCATCTTGCAGAGGGAGGTGGATGTCTGCGGCCAACTGAAAGCTGCAGCTGAAGCACCCACCGAACAGCCGGGGAACCCAGAACACCACTCTCCAATTGGCTCAGACACACAGACTCAGAGGAGCTCCACACGGCACACGGAAAAGTCAGATTTCGCTTGGGATAAGGTGAGGTCTCTTGCCCCTCAGAACAGAGACATGCACACTGTGGGAACCGGGCTGCTTCTGGAGAGGTCCGTGGAGGTGGGGCAGGGCGTGATTCCTAAGTGTAGAAGTGAACTCTTCCAGCTGTTGACAGAGGGGAGCTCTACAAAACAACTCATTTTGACCTGAGGCAGAAAGACAGCCTGAGTGTTATTATAGTGTCCCAACTGCTCAAATCCCAACAAACTGGTTTCGAATAGCAGAGTAGCAGGATCTAAGCACAGGCTAGAGAGGTCCAGTGCTTAGTCTCAGAGGTCAGTTCTGAAATGCTGCCACCCAGTGGATGATGTGCAAATTGACTCTCTCATAACCACAAAAGAATAAAGATATTAAGACCTCAGCAGTGGAACACAGAGAACTGCAATACTCTACCTACTGGGAAACAGGAATGCCAAGCAGAACAATAGTGGAAGTGAATGATCTTCACTACTGCCCATTCTATTTCTTTTTCTTTTTTTTAATTTTTATTTTTCTTATTTTTTTATTTTTGCATATTTTAATTAAAAAACTATTTTTTTTCTTTCTTCCTCAATTGATTTTACCTTTTTAATTATTACATTTTTATTTTCAACTAGTATTATTGCTACTACTATTTTACCTTTTTGGGGAAAAAAAAGTCTCATTGTTTTCTCTTTATTTTACTTCAGGATTAGACTTCTACATTCTATTTTAATCTTTCCTTTAGCATAATTTTACTCTATCTCAACTCTAACTTTATGCCACCACCTCCTCCTAACTTTCCTCATGTTGTTGTCTTGTTTCTCTTTCCCTTTTCCAACTTTAGATTCTGCCTATTCTTTCTCTTTACCTGGTTAAAATTTCACCCCCCTTATTTATCTGATTTCAAATCCCCTACTCCAAGTTCATACAAACCTCTCTCTTCTTGTCTTCACTATCCAAAAAGTTGTTTTTCTCTATGTCCTTTTGTTACTGTTTGCCTGAATGGTGATTATATCCATTTTTTGTACTTTTTTGTGAGATTGTTTTAGCTTATTCTATTAGTTTTATTTTGCTTTTTGTTTGCTTTGTTTTGGTTTGTTTTTTACTTCTTTTACCTCGCCTCCATTAATATTAGTTGTTATTTGTAGTTTGTTTTAATCTCCAGGTACTTATTGCTGGCATTTGTTGGGATTAGTGGCTGTTCTATTGTAGTTTTCTCCTCACATCTATATTTTGTTCCCCTTTTCTCTCTTATTCTCTTTCTTTTCCCTCTGGCTGTTTTATCTTTCTCTCTTTTCTTTTTCTTCTTTTCCTTTTTACTTTATTTTTTTTTCTTACCCTTCTGCCAATTTAATTTTGGCACTTCTTTCTTTTCTTTTTTCCTCATTTTCCTCTTCTCCTTTCTCTACTTACCCCTAATTTGTCTTTCATTGGTTGTCACCTTATTTCTGGTTATTAATATTGTGAATAGATTTCTGTTCAGAGCCTTGTGTGTTGTACCTGGTCGTGTTGTAGTTTGTGCTTTTGAATCAATGTAGGAGAGATATCTACATAACTAGACACCCAGAGAAGAAAGACCATGGACAGATGAAGAAGCAGCCCGCATACAACAGAAAGGCAGGTATCACCAGAAAAGGAAGTAAACAAAATAGAAGCAGAAATAAGCCTGCCAGAGAAAGAGTTCAGAGACATGATCATAAGGTGGAAGAAAAGAATGGAAGACAATATTGACAATGTGAGTAAGAGCCAAGAGGAAAGGAAAAAGAGCCAAGAGGAAATGAAGATGAAACAAGAAGAAATGCAGAATAATCAAGAAGAAATGAAAAATAACATCACTGTTATAAAGAACTCAATAGAAAGCATCAAAAGTAGACTAGAAGAATCAGAGGACTGCATCAGTGAGCTAGAAGACAACTTACAAAATAATACCCAAGTACAGAAGCTTTTAGAAAAAAAATAAAAATGGAAAGCAAGAGGAGAGCCTAAGGGAACTTTGGTATAACACAAAACAAAACAACATCCGCATAATTGGGATTCCAGAAAGAGTGGAAACTAAGCAAGGCATAGAAAACCTGTTTGAAGAAATAATGACAGAAAACTTCCCTAATATAGAAAAGAAAAAAAACAACACAAATTCAAGAAGCTCACAGAGTCCCAAGCAAAATGAACCCCAAAAGACTGATACCAAGGCACATTATAATTAAACTGGCAAATACCAACAACAAAGTAAGAATCTTAAAAGCTGCCAGAGAGAAACAGAAAGTTACCTACAAAGGAACCCCTATAAGACTAGCAACTGATTTCTCAACAGAAACTCATCAGGCCAGAGGGGAATGGAATGAAATATACAAAGTCATGCAAAGAAAGGGTCTGAATCCAAGAATACTGTATCCTGCAAGATTCTCAATCAAAATTGAAGGTGAAATCAGAAGCTTCACAGACAAAAAAGGACTGAGGGAATATATTACCACCAAACCAGCAATGCAAGAAATGTTCAATTGTCTGCTGTAAGAAAAAGAAATAGGAAGTGAAGAAGGAACTCAGGGGTAAAGACTAAAAATGACGACAGATAAGTACCTATCAATAATAACTTTAAATGTAAATGGATTAAATGCTCCAATTAAAAGACATAGGGTAACCGACTGGATAAGAAAACATGATCCATATATCTGTTTTCTACAAGAAACCCACCTCAGGAAAAGACATGCACACAGATTGAGTTGAAGGATTGGAAGATGGTATTTTAGGCAAATGGAAATGAAAAAAAAAAAGCTGGGGTTTCAATATTTATATCTGACAAATTAGATATTAAAATGAAGGACATAACAAGAGATAAAGAAGGCCACTTCATAATATTAAAGGGAACAATCCAACAAGAAGAAATAATTCTGGTAAACATATACGCACCCAATATAGGAGCACCTAAATACATAAAAAAACTCCTGGAGGATAATAAGGGAGAGACTGACAGAAATACAATCATAGTAGGTAACTTTAATACCCTACTGTCACCAATGGACAAATCCTCTATACAAAAAATTAGCAAAGAAACATCAATCCTAAATGATTCACTAGACCAGATGGAATTAATTGACATCTTCCGAACATTTCACCCCAAAGCCACAGAATATACATTTTTCTCCAGTGCACATGGGTCATTTTCAAAGATAGATCATATGTTGGGTCATGAGAAAAGTCTCTTCAAATTCAAGTAGATAGAAATCATATCAAGCATTTTCTCAGACCACAGTGGCATAAAACTGCAAATCAACTATAATAAAAACAATATAAAGAAATCTAACACATGGAGACTAAACAGCATGATATTAAACAACGACTGGGTAACAAGAGAGATCAAGGAAGAAATAAAAAACATCATGGCAACAAATGACAATGAGAACACAACAATACATAATTTATGGGAGACAGTGAAAGCAGTCTTGAGAGGGAAGTTCATAGCCCTACAAGCCTACTGCAAAAAACAGGAAACAATGGTAATACATTTCCTAACCCTACAACTCAAAGAGCTAGAAAGAAAGCAACAAGAAAATCCCGGTGTACACAGAATGAAGAAAATAGTGAAGATCAGAGCGGACATAAACAACATGGAGACAAAGAAACAATTCAAAAGATCAACAAATCCAAGAGCTGGTTTTTTGAAAGGATAAACAGATTGATGGACCTCTAGCCAGGCTCACCAAGAAGCAAAGAGAGAATACCAAAATAAACAAAATCAGAAATGAAAGAGGAGAAATAACAACAGACCCCACCGTAATACAAAGGATTGTTAAAAAATATTATGAACAACTCTATTCCAACAAATTGGACAACCTGTAAGAAATGGGCATATTCCTAGAAAAATATAACCTTCCAAAACTCAATCAGGAAAAATGTAAATATTTCAATAGTCCAATAACTATGTAAAAAATTCAAGCAGTCATCAAAAAGCTTCCAACAAACAAAAGCCCAGGACCAGATGACTACACAGGAGAGTTTTACCAAACATTCAAGGAAGAAGTAAAACCTATCCTCCTCAGACTATTCAAAAAATTCAAGAAGAAGGAACACTTCCAAACACCTTCTATGAAGCCAGCATCACCCTAAAACCATATAAAGACAACACAATGAAAGAGAATTATAGGCCAATATTTCTCATGAACATAGATGCCAAAATCCTCAACAAAATTCTAGCCAGTCAGATCCTGTAGTACATCAGAAAGATCATACACCATGACCAAGCAGGATTCATCCCAGGAATGCAAGGATGGTACAATATCTGCAAATCAATAAACCTGATACATCATAGAAACAAATTGAGAGATAAAAATCACAGTCATATCAATTCATGCAGAAAAAGCATTTGACAAAATCCAACACCATTTCTTGATAAAAACTCTCAGCAAAGTAGAAATAGAAGGATCATACCTCAACATTATAAAAGCCATATATGATAAACCCACAGCTAACATCATACTCAATGGGAAAAAACTAAAACAATTTCCCCTATGATGAGTAACAAGAAAGGGATGCCCACTCTCACCTCTCCTCTTTGACATGGTACTGGAAGTATTAGCCATTGCAATTAGACAAGAAGAAGAAATAAAAGGCATCCAAATTGGAAAATAATAAATAAATCTGTCCTTATTTGCATATGACAAGATATTGTACATAAAAAAACCCGAAGGACTCCATCCCAAAACTAATTGACTTAATAAATGAATTTGGCAATGGAGCAGTTTACAAAATTAATGCCAAGAAATCTGTGGCATTTCTATACACTAATAGTGAAATTACAGAGAGACTAAAAAAGCAATCCCATTTACCATCACACCAAAAAAAATTAAGATACCTAGGAATAAACCTAACTAAGGAGGTAAAAGACCTATATGTAGAAAACTATAGGACACTGAAAAAAGAGATAGAGGGAGATGTAAACAGATGGAAGAGCATACCATGCTCGTGGATTGGGAGAATCAACATCATTAAAATATCACACTACCCAAAGCAATCTATAGATTCAATCCACTACCCATTAAAATACTAACGACATATTTCACAGACCTAGAAAAAATTCTTCAAAGATTTATCTGGATCAAAAAAAGACCGCAAATAGTCACAGCAATCCTACGAAAGAAGAATAAAGTAGATGGGATCTTAATACCAGATTTCAAGCTATATTACAAAGCTACTGTTCCCAAAATAGCCTGTCACTGGCATAAGAACAGATGTATAGACCAATGGAATAGAATCAAGAATCCAGGTATCCACCCAAACCACTATGCTCAACTAATATTTGACAAAGGAGGCATGAACACACAATGGAGCCAAGATAGCCTCTTCAATAAATGGTGTTGGGAAAATTGGACAGATACATGCAAAAAAAAATGAAACTGGACCACCAACTTACACCAAATACAAAAATAAACTCAAAATGAATACAGGACTTAAACATTAGATGGGAAACCATAAAAATACTAGAGCAATCCACAGGCAGCACAATCTCAGACATATGCTGAAAGAACTTCTTCACTGATACTGCTCCAAAGGCAATGGAAGCTAAAGAGAAAATAAACAAATGGGACTACATCAAAATAAAAAGCTTTTGCACAGCAAAAGAATCCATCAACAAAACAGGAAAGCCCACTGTATGGAAGAACATATTTGCAAATGTTATCACTGATAAAGGTTTAATCTCCAACATCTATAGCCAGTTTATACAACTTAATAAAAGGGAGATAAATGATCCAATAAAAAATGGTCAATTGACCTAAATAGAACTTTATCAAAAGACGACAGAAGGACACATGAAAACATGTTCAAAGTCACTAATTATCTGAGAGATGCAAATCAAAACGACAACGTGATACCATCTTACACCTGTCTGAATGGCCATCATCAACAAATCAACAAACCACAAGTGTTGGCGAGGATGCTTTTCTTCCGGCTCTGACATTATTTGAATGTTAGCATTGTTCTTTAATGTCCTTCAACATCATCACTCTTTCCATCACTTCCATCAGGACTATGAGAAGAGGTCCAGTATTCTCTATTGCTTAAGATCTGACAGTTAGAAATTAATATCAAGTCAGAAGTTCACCCAATTATATACTAAAAAGGTCACCTACAAATAGGCAGTTAGATATTTTAAAGGATCAGTCTTAATCTTTAATACTGGGTTTAACCTTTTGGGAAGTACCTCTGATTATGATGACATTGTTTCTTTTGTTCAAAACAGTTATCAAAATTTGTAATTATTTATAAGGCCATTAGCACTAGTTATATAAGATGTTTTTTTTTTCGGTAATATATGTTGCAACTAAAATGTAATATCCTTTTTTTTTTGTATGAGTAGCTCTTTATTTCACCCCCTGTTTTATTATTTTTTATTATTTATTTATTTTTATTAATTAACTTTTTTTCCCTATTGCACTCTCCACTCCCCAGTACATCCCCTCATCCGTCTCCCCGCACCCCCACCTCGTCCCTCCTTATTGCCCTGTAGCCACTGGCTATGGTTGATCTCCTACAGGCCCCTCCCCAGAAAACTCCCCTGCCTTCCCACTGTAGCAAGACAGTCTGTTCATTGCTTCTTTGCCTCTGCATCTACTTCCCCCCCACCTCCCGCTTCTTGTCTTTAAAAACATCTTGCCCCTGTAGGCTAAAATAAACTCACAAGAGCAAAAGAAAAATGTTTGAGTCCCATTTTCTATGTCAAACAGTTCCTTAACAAAATAAGCAAAAACAAACAAACAAAAAAACCCCACACACCTCATTTTAAGTTGTGTAAAGGCTAAAATAATTAGTAGAGTGACATATAATGCAATAATCTGAATGCCACAGTGTATATGAGATTTCAGAAACAAATTGTTTCTTAATCAATTGATTACAATTAACCTTTGGCTTTTGCCTTTTATAAGATGAGTGTAATTTGAAATATTTACTTTGAGTAATCTTGGTAATAAAATTTTGATTCTTATAAGCATTCTGATAAGTAAATATTTATATTTGAACTATCCTTAGGAATACTGCTATAATAGTGATAATATCTATCAAATTTTCAAAAAGCTTATTTAATTAAATGTAAATAATCATAAACATTTTTCATTTTATTTCAAATTTTACCCACATCTATATACCACACACAGAAAAGTTAAATGAAAAGAACTCCAAAATATAATAGTCATTCATAATAACTGTTCACATAAGAGAAGTATAATACAAATCTTAAACAGATTTTCTAAAATTGTTAGAATAATATGAATCTCAATATTAAAATAAATTAATAAAGTGCCTAGAACAGTTTACATTAAAATTTTAGTGTGCCTCAGACATGTTTCTTTTTAAAATATTATATATAATATAAAAATCAATAAATCAACTTTTATTTAAAATATAACCATAAGCATAAATTATAAATGCAGATATACTAGTATATGCATAAGACTTAGGTATACCTCTGGTTTTCTGGTTTTTGATTTCAGAGAGAAAAAGAGAGAGAGAGAAAGATAGAAATATCAACGGTGAGAATTGTTGATCGGCTATGTAACCTGGACATATATCTTGCCTTGACAAGGAATAGAACCATGAACCCTTGGATCATAGGTCGACTCTCAACTACTGAACCACACTGGTCTGGCATATCCCTAGTTATTTTATGGTTATATATATGCTCATTATATTTCTCATGATTTTTTAAATGAAAATAACTTGTTGGCTTAAATGATGTGCTAGTGAGAAATGCCTAATACTAATTTTAAACAATTTTGAACAAACTGAAAGATCTATTGTTCATTATTTTCTAGCTGAAAATTATCTTCAGAATCTAAAAAAATATATATGGCAACAGAAGTTATTACTGTTCTTTTTAATAAAAATATTTTCAATAGAGAAATAATTGAATAGGTACAAAGAAAACCTTTTACACACATTCTTTAAGAAGAGCTAGATATTGACACTAGAAATGGAAACGAACCAATCTTCTAAATTTCATTGTAACAATTAACATTGTCAATAATTTAAAAAGTCATTTACCAACTCAAAAGATCTGGGAAAATGCCAAAATTTTAGAAATTGAGTGTTTTATTATTTACTTACTTGAGTCATTTTTTAAGGAAAATATTAAGTGAACTAGAGGCCCAGTGCAGGAATTCATGCACTAGTTGGGTCCCTCAGCCTGGCCTGTGGGATCAGGCCAAAACCAGTTCTCTGACATCCCATGAGGGGTCCTGGATTGCAAGAGAGCTCAGGGTAGGCTGAGGGACTTCAATTAGGGCAGGGGAGGGACACGGGAGGTTGACCAGCTAGGAGCAAGAAGGCTCCAAGGTGTGTCCATTCCATCTTGCTCAGTCCTGATAGGCCATAGTCTAGCAGCAAGCTAACCTACAGGTCAGAGTGTATGCCCATGCATATCATAGCAACTGGTCAACCAGTCAACTATCTACCCCGTAATGGTCAGTGCACATCTTAGCAACTGGTCAAGTGGTGGACTGTCTGCCTCTCGTGTTCAGTACATGTCATAGCAAGCGGATGAGCAGCCTTAGTATAGTATGTTTTGGTTGGCTGAACAAATGACCAGATGACCAAACACTTAGCATATTAGGCTTTTATTATGTAGGATTATGCAAATACCTTCTCATTATATCAAAGATATTTAGGTACAACTCTGATATTATTTAATTGAATTAATAGCATTGATGGTACAGAAAAATTGAATTGGATTCTATGCCAAGCAAATACTAAACTTAATAAGTTCACTTTGTTATATACTAGTGTGACCAAAATTAAATACAATTTGTTTATATAATATTAACAGCTGAGTAAAGCACAATGAGCATAAGTATGTACCTTTAAAAATACATGAAATATGCCGAGACTGATTTGGCTCGGTGGATAGAGCGTTGGCTTGTGGACTGAAGGGTCCCGGATTCGATTTTGGTCAGGGGCATGTACCTTGGTTGCGGGCACGTCTCCAGTGTGGGGTATGCAGGAGGCAGCTGATTGATGTCTCTCTCTCTCATCGATGTTTCTGGCTCTCTTTCCTTCTCCCTTCCTCTCTGTAAAAAATCAATAAAATATATTAAAAAAAACAAACAAACAAACATGAGATATGTTAGTTTTCTTCATATTATCCCATGAATCTATAGGGTTTTATTCGTTATAACATAAAACTTATTTGATAGTCATTTAAAATTGTTTAAGTAAGTAACTTTTCCAAAAGTCACTCAACATAATAGGTTCTAAAATTTTTTTGAAGACATTTTGATGCCATTAGGAAAATAGGGTAGGTATCTAAAGGTAGAATGTGACATATTGCATATGGCTTCTATGTCATCTAACTCCCATTTTAAGGTACAGAGATACAGTTTAAATAATGAGACAATAAAAATAAAACTTTAAATAAATGTAACACTTTAACTTACCTATGTGTAAGTCTATATGTCCTCCAAGAAAGCTGTTGATAGGGGTTGACTCTGGCTGCCAGTAAATTCATTTTCAGCTTGTCCTAAAGTTATTTATTGCCACAACTAAGAAACAAAAAAGACAACAGTGCTTCCAACAAAGGTCAAATTCATGGCTAGAAAATGGAATGAGTGTCATGATCTAATTGTTATAAACCACAAAATCTAAAGAGACAGTCAAACTATTAAAATTTAGTAGTCTATATTGATTTGATCAGGACACAATTGCCCAGAATGTTTATAATGCACACCCAATAAATGAAGAAGAACACAATATGCTGCCATTTTGAAGCTAACCCGTTGGAATATGACATGACAGTGTTTAGACCAGAAATAGACCAGTGATTTATCACTGAACATTCTGTGTTGACAGGTAGGTTAAATAAACAACACAGATTGGAGTTGGCCCTTGCATAAGAAAATCTGCTAACTGAATTTGAAATTAATGTTATCAACTTGTGTCTTCAGGAGAAATGGGATTGAACCAAATGATAAATATAGAGGCATTTGCTGGTACAGAGGCAAAAAGAATGTATTAAAATGAGGAAAGAAGTTGAATAAGGGAGGAACCAAAAGCAGCTAGTGACAAACTTAAGTATTTAATTGTACATGCTCCCCACTAAGCAGACAGTTTTAAAACACCAACTGTTATCTTAAAGCACTAGAGGCCTGATGCACGAAATTTGTGCAAGAAGGGGCCCTCACAGGCCTGGCTGCGTTCAGAAGGTCCTCCAAATAGATGTTCTGCTGTTCGGCAGTTCAGTTGATTTTCATATTCTGCTTTTATTATTATAGATGTTGTAAGTAGTCTGATTTTCTTCCTATGTGGGCCTAATTAAATTGGGTAGGTAAATTGTTTAATATATGAACAGCATGTTACAGTGTTTCATAATGAAAATATTTTAACTTTATCATAAGTTTCTGGTCTGTTAGCTGGCTAGATGACCATCTCAATATGCCAAGATTACATGTTTGACCTCTGTGGGGAAGCATGGGACCTGGCTGGAAGGTCTGTAAGGAGGATTCTCTGAAAGGTCAGAGTCATCTGGGGGGACCTTGCTAAAAGCAGCAGCCCTTGTTTTGACTTTTCCAAATAAGTCTAAGCCCCCGGGTGATTTACTAGAATCTTTATGTTTAGACTTTAAAACATCCCTGTTTGAAAGACACTACAGATACAGGTGTTTTTTCAAGGATGCTTACCCCGATGATTGTATCTAGAGGTTGGTTTTAGTTCAAGCCGTGTTGCAATAAAATATCTCTCTTCTCTCTCTCTCCCTTGCTCTATTTCTCTGAAATCAATAAAACAAAAATTTACCATATTAATTTCAGAAAGAAATATATCATAAGGATCTATAATTATTTTCTAAAATGAAAATTAAACAATACTAGTATATAAAGAAGAACAATAAAATTAAAGATGACCAACATTTTTTAAATGTATACAATCTGTTTATAACATTGATGGCAAACATAATTGGGACAACATTAGAGTAAAGTTTAAATTCTGACTACTGTCCTTATTTTGATATCAAAAAGTTAATTGTGCCTCTATTTTAACTCTTATGGACACAGGTAAATGCATGTCTTTTCTTTAGATGCCATGATCTAATAAAACTATGTGAAAATACTAACAAACTATGAGTCTACACTGAAAAATGTTAAGTTAAAAGAGTAATCAAATGCCTCTGAATTTACAGCATGCTCTTTTATGAAGTCACTAATTAGTGTAATAAATCAAGTGGACTGTTTTTGTTCTAGTAAAAGAGGTAAAACAAATATGTAACTCTGAATCCATAATAATATGTATTTTTCATTGGAATAAATAGAGATATCTGACATTTTAATAGTTGAGAATTTTTAATGAGCTCAATAATTTTATATGTAGCTAGGAAAGTTTTACTCTAAGTTTTTTGTATGAGTCTACTCAATAGGAATGATTTAAGCTAACTAGATTATCTGAATTAACAAAAACACATTATACTTATACATGCAGTATGGAAATGAAGATCTGAACAAAGAGTTTAAATGATTTTCTTACAGTTATGAAGTGATAAGCTTTATACATAGAATTTATGATACTTAGAACATTTATATTTTTTATTTTTTATTTTTTTAAATATTTTTCATTAATTTTTTACAGAGAGAAAGAAATAGGGATAGAGAGTTGGAAATATCGATGAGAGAGAGACATCGATCAGCTGCCTCCTACATATCCCCCACTGGGAATGTGTCCACAACCAAGATACATGCCCTTGACCAGAATTGAACCTGGGATCTTTCAGTCTGCACGCCGATGCTCTATCTATTGAGTCAAACCAGTTTTGGCACACATATATTTTTAAAACCATATGTGGTTTATGCACATTTCCCATTCATTGTCAAAGTGGAAGAGCTATATTCTAAAAATCTAAGGTTGTGACTTTTTATTTTAAAAAAATAATTGGGCTATAGAGTAGTATTTACTATTAATAAGAAAATAATAGAATATAACGCAGTAGGTAATACATGATCCAATAGAATATAACTAATTTTAGATTGATTATCTTGATTAGTTCCACAAAAATATATCTGGAAACTTTATGGATAAACCACAAAATGCCTTTGTGAATATAAGCATCTACTGTATATTTGTAACATATAATTTTGGCTGAGGTTCACATAGAAATCAAATATTAAAACATGCATTGTAGCCGAAACCAGTTTGGCTCAATGGATAGAGTGCTGGCCTGCAGACTGAAGGGTCCCAGGTTTGATTCTGGTCAGGGCATGTACTTGGCTGCGGGTGTGTCCCCAGTGGGGGGTGTGCAGGAGGAGGCTGATCAATGTCTCTCTCTCATTGATGTTTCTGACTTTCTATCTCTCTCCCTACCTCTCTGCAAAAAATCAATGAAAAAAAAAGTTTAAAAACAAAACAAAACAACAACAAAAACAAGCAGTGTAATAAATTCTTTCACATGAAATTTTAAAACATGCTTCTTTTGTTTTACTTATAAACACATTAAATAAGAATATAATAGACTAGAGGCCGGGTGCAAGAAAGTTGTGCATGGGTGAGGGGGAGTGTATATCTCTCAGCCCAGCCAGCACTCTCTCCAATCTGGGACACATCCCTCTCATAATCCATGACTGCAGGCTCCCAACTGTTAGCCTGCCTGCCTTCCTGAGTGCCCCTAACCTCTTCTGTCTGCCACCCTGATCACCCCTTAACCACTCCCCTGTCAGCCCTATTGCCCCTAAGTGCCCTCCCCTGCCAGCCTGATTGCCCCTAACTGCCCTCCCCTGCAGGTCTGGTCTCCCCCCAACTGTCTTTCCCTGAAGGCCCAGTCAACCCCAACTTCCCTCTTCTGCTAGCCTGGTTAGCCCTAACTGCCCTCCCCTGCAGGCTTGATCACCCCCAACTGCCCTCCCTTGCAGTCCTGGTTCCACCCAACTGCTCTATACTGCTGGCTTGATCACCCACAACTGCCCTCCTTGCAGACTTGGTCCCACCCAACTGCCCTTACCTGCTGGCCAGCTTGTGGTGGCCATCTTGTGTCTACATGGGGGCAGGATCTTTGACTACATAGGGGCAGCCATCTTGTGTTTTGGAGTGATGGTCAATTTGCATATTGCTCTTTTATTAGATAGGATAGAGGACTGGTACACAGGTGAGGCTGGTTGGTTTGTTCTGATGGGTATCCCGGATTAGGGTGGGGGTTTCCTTGGGGTGTGGGGTGGGGTGTGGTGTGTGGGGTGGCCTGTGGTGATTTGCAGGCTGGCCATGACCCCAGGTGACCCGAGAAGAGACCCCAGTATCTGGAATTTATCTTCTATAATTAAAATTTTGTAGCCTGAGCAGAGGCCAGGGCTGGTTAGGGTGGGCGGGAAGCCTGACTTCCTCCATTGCCAGGGAAACCCAAGCCTCCTGCTCTCTCTAGCTATGTGGCCACCACCATTTTTGTTGGGATTTATTTATCTCCTATAATTGAAACTTTGTAGTCTTGAGCAAAGGCCAGGGCTGGCCAGGGCTGGCAGGAAGCTTGGCTTTTTCCATTGCCAGAGCAACACAAGCCTCCTGCTTGCTACAACTCCTTGGCTGATGCCATACTTATTGGGTTAATTTACATACTCTCTCCTGATTGCCTGGTGAGTGCAGCAGAGTGATAGTTAATTTGCATGTTTCTCTTTTATTAGTGTAGATTAACTTGACTCTAGGCTTGAAGAGTCAGATAAATGACAGGAAAATCTGATATTCCATCTCAAACTGGAAGTCATATAAAACTTAACACTTTCCATGAGATTTAAATTTCCATAAAACCTGTTATCAATAACTGAAGTCAAGAAAAATTACAGAATAAATTGCTAAGATAGAGGTAGAAACTCAAATTTAACCAATAGTTAGAATTTATTATCAATTAAAAATCTTTATTGAGGTTTTGAAAGGTCCATGCTATATGCTATAGCACATGAAATTTGGTAAAGCAACAAACTTAAATAAATGCCTTGCTGATTGTGTAGGACTCAACAATGATGCTTATTTATGCAAAGTAAGAGGAAGTAAAAAATAAAGGTTTTCACAATGACAGAAATAGCTTGCTTCTGTGAGTTAACTGTAAGTGGTGAACCTTGGGACAAAACAAATATTCCTTGATGAAATTTGATGTAAGGGCCCTGGATACTACACATGGACATCAGGATTTTGTCTGGAGTCCAGCAAGGAATTGTAAAATATCTCTTAGTAAGAAAAACTCTCTTTTATCTGCTGAGATATCATCTTTTGTTAACAATAAAGCTTTGGAAAAAACTCAAGGAGTGATAAGAAATGGTGAAAATCAAGTAGTCACATATGATAAACAACTCAGTCCCTGGCTGGAAGGCTCAGTTGTTTGCAGTATCACCCCTTACAGGAAAAGGTTACCAGTGGGGTTATTTCCAGTCAGGGCACATACTTAGTTTGAGTTTTCCATTCTCAGTCCCAGTAAATACTGGAGGCAACCAATGGATGTTTATCTCAGATGTTCTCTCTCTCTCTCTCTCTCTCTCTCTCTCTCTCTCTCTCTTTCTCTCCCCCCCCCCAATTAATCAATAAAAGCATATTCTTGAGGGAGGACTCAAAAAAAAAACACAACTCAGATGATAAATCAGGAGGAAAATGTTTTAAGTGAATCATATTAGATTATTGTTTCTATAGAGAAAAATAAGATGAAATGATATTTGTATTTCTAAAAATCTATGGAGTAAATACATCATTATTTTTGTTCTAAATTTGAGATAGATGATATTAATACCCACAAATTTTAGTCATCAGCAAAATTTAATATATGTTAATTTAGTGTTTTGGGGGGCAAGTTTACAGGAAACAGTTCTTTTCTTTGATTCTGCTACTTGAAGAGTTTGTCAGTGACCCCTTAATTTCACAGAGCAAAACTATTGAACTTTATGCTACTGTGACGAATAGTCATCATTTTACTCAAGATAATTTTCCATGGAGAAGAATGGTTACAACTAAAGAATGAACCAACTATAAAGAACACTTCTTCAAGCTTATTTTACAACTTTACTGCTGTTCAAAATATTTTCCACTGCTCCATATGCATCCCTTGGGCTTTAACTTAAAAGAGAAAATCAGCTTTATTTAAATATGTTTTCTGTCAGTGGTGGTTATTGGATTGCTTCCTTTACATAATTATCAACAAGAAATTTGGGGTATTTAAAATAAAGTATTCTTTCATGCCAAGACATAATTCCTCTTCCAAATCAAAGTTGTAATTCAAAGTTCTGGCCAAAAGCAATTCTATTTTCCAAAGTTCCCAAAGTTAACAAAGTAAAGCTAAGTGATAAAAATCATTAGTGGATAATATTTTCAGTTGTGCCTTTTAGTTACTTTAGCAGATACAATATTGGCTTCTTCTTTTCACAGTAAATTAGATATGCAATTACTAGAAGCAAGAAATAGATTTACATTATGTAAAAATGGTCTGCCCTGGATTAATTATGAGCAGAGAACAAAAAATGTGCCAAAATTGAAATAGCTGCACCAGGGGGACATTCAGATCCAAGTGATTAAATTAGTCTTTTGGCTGGATGATAACTACTTCTCAGTCATCAAATTATTAAAATGCAGGAATCAAGAGTCATGACTTTCCCTAAAATAAGAGGATCGATACCAGATTTTTATACCTTACATGGGGCACCATTTGATTTTTGTTATAAATTCTCCCTTTGCCACGTTACTCATATATATTCATGTAAAATGCTAATAAGACAATCTAGAAAGTTTGTTGAATTTCCTATGAATTGGTTTCACAGTTTTCTAACAGCTGTGGTTTAGATCAAAGCTTTATAAAGTCCACCTTGCTTGTATTTCTATTTTCTTAGTCTTATGAAAATATCTGTGGAAAACTGGAGGCATTTAGAAATAGGATATGATCTCTTCTGCAACTAGATATAGATCCTTCAACCATTTATATGTTGTTGAACATATTTCCAGCAGCCACGATGCATGACATTTATTCTAGGAATTATTAAATCACATAAAAATAAAGGTATTTGTTAAATATCATTAAATAAGAAATATATTTTTATACTTTGTGACAGCATGGATGGGCCTGGAAAACATTATGCTAACTGAAATAAGCCAGTCAGAGGAAGTCAAGTACCATATGATTTCACTCATATGTGGAACTTAATAAATAAATTGAACTAACAAGCAAAACAGAGACAGACTCATAGATTGAGAGCAGGCAGACAGCTCTGATGTGTGTGTGGGGGGTGTTGTGAGGTGATGTGGGAGAGGGGAGTAGAGTGATTGAGAAAAAAAAAAGAGAGAACACATGGACATGGACAACAGTATGATTTTGTGGGTAAGGGGGAGTGGGTGAATTGAGATAAAAGTGCATAAGAGGTATAAATTGTGATTTAAAATAAAATAAAGAAAAAATAAATATCTTACCAAATACTAGAGAAACATGTAAATTTACCATACCTCCACTATGCCCACAGCCAATCAAAGTGAGTATGCAAATTAACCTAACAAAGATGGAAGTTAATTTGCATACATACCTGGGTTCCAGGAACCTCCTTGGCATACAGGTCACTCCCAGCCAGCCATCAGGTGGAGACTTTAGACTTGAGAAGGGGCTGAGCCTGGGATCAGAGGGAAAGGCAAAAAATCAATGGAAATGTATCTTCAGGTAAGGAAAAAAAGAAAAATAAAGAAAGAAATGTCATAGCCTATGAAAGACACATCTTGAAAATCCTTAAAGAAAGTTGTCATTGTTTTCATGGCAAAGGGACTGGAGTATATGTAGATGAAAATACCTTGGTGGCTGTGGTGGCTGGTAGTGGCTGCAGCAACGGGGTGATGGGGCTGGCGCCTTCCCTTGACCAGCCCAGTCGACTCTTGCAAAGGGAAGCCAGACTGAGGTTTAGGTCTGCTCCCAACAGGTAGCAGGCCTAAGCCATCAGTAGGACATCCCCTTAGGAGTCCCAATATGTGAGAGGGGATAGGCTGGGCTGAAGGCCCCCTCTCGAGTGCAATACTTTATTATAAGTATCATTATAAAATAGAGCATTCCTTTACTCTCACAGAATTCATGTAATTTAAAGAAAGCTCACTTTTGCTGAAACCGGTTTGACTCAGTGGATAGAGTGTAGGCCTGTGGACTGAAGGGTTCCAGGGCATGTACTCGGTTATGGGCACATTCCCAGTGGGGTGCATGCAGGAGGTGCCTGATTCATATCTCTCCCTCATCGATGATTCTGACTTTCTATCCCTCTCCCTTCCTCTCTGTAAAAAAATCAATAAAATTTATTAAAATAAAGAAAACTCACTTTTATGTATTCTTGCCATAACATTTTTCTTACCTGTACTATATTGATTTTTATTTTAACAGAAATTCTAAAATTTTATGCTGAAAATTTTTTAAAAATTAAAATTTAAAGTATACCTTTTAATTATTAAAAATAGATCATTTTCTATTTATATATTCATTACATATTATAGAATATATACCACAAATCATCTATGACAGAACATTTCTTCTAGGCTCTGAGATAGATATACTAGCAAACCAACCCAACAAACTATCTGAAGTTTACATTATGGAGACAGAAAATGAAGAAGAAATCAGTAAATCAAATGGTGAAGGCAGTGCAATAAGAATGAAAGGGGGAAAAATAGAGAAAGGAAAGGAAAATGAATGATAGGGAAAAGGGGTACATTTTGCAACTTAAAGAGTCAGGAAAGGCCACATTTAGCATGTGAGAAAAAACCTAAAGGAGGGCAGATCATGTATCATGGTGATATCTAGAGAAAGAATACTCCAGAAAATAGGAATCACAGTGTAAATATCTTTAGGTAGGAGCATTCTTGGCATGACCGAGGTACCAGGAGATTATATTGGCTTATTATTTTCCAGCTTTATGTGCTTAAAATGTATCACTATAAAAATAACCAACAGAAAGGAAACTGGTATTTATTTATAGCTCAGGTGACAAAGGATAAATATCTTTAATGTTATAATATCATGTGTAAGATAGACTTGGACAATTTCATACAATAACAACAAAAAAATATGTATCTCAAAGCAACTCATTACCCCTCCTAACTATTGTGATAGTTTGCTGTGAACTAGAACCTCCAGGAACCCAATCTACCAACAAAGTAAAAAAAGTTGTTTGTATGATGGATTTCAGCTCAAGATAGGCATCCATAGGCAGGAAATAATCATGGTGATCCTAAGAAGATGTCATCCTTTTCCCTAATTAAGCAATACTCAGTAGAGCAATATATATAGTTTTAATCTCCTATATTGCCAATAACAAGAGGCTTGGTAAAACTACATTGGTTAGCTCGTAGGGAAGTGGACATTATTAGGCATGACGAAGCCTCAGTTTGCAAAGTACACTCAAGTCTTATTTAAGAGCCAAGAATGAGTGAATTTCATGTAGATTTGTGTAGGATGGGCCAAAAGAAAATGGGCAAGATATAAATGTACATGATACATGGTGAGATTTAAACAAAGGAAACTAGTAAGATATGTTTATTTATTGTTAGGATAATGTATGTGACTTTCTTATGCTTTGAATCTAAGTGTAAGTATGGATATTTTCTTGTATTTCAGATTAACATCATGTAGGATTATTAATTCACAGAGATATTTCAAGAACACTGTATTCTGTTTTCTTGGAGATAGGGAAGAAGCCATGCATTTTTGGGTTGTTTTCTATTGTACTTTAACAACTATTATCTTTTAGTCAACCTAATATTAATGTTAGAATTTAAAAATATATATATTTATATAGTTTTTTAGCAACTGGTGATACTTTAATGATGGTGTCTTTTATATTACACTAGAGGTCTGGTGCATGAAATTCATGTACTGACAGAGGTGGGTGTACCCTCAGCCAAGCCTGTATCCTCTCCAATCTGGGATGTCTCAACTGTTGATTTAGGTCTGATCCCGGCCTAAACTGGCAGTCAGACATCCCTCTTAAAATCTGGGCCTGCTGGCACTTAACTGCTCACCTGCCTGCCTGCCTGATTGCCCTAACTGCCTATCCCACCTGCCTAGTCACCCCCCTGACGTCCTGGTCACCACCAACTGCCTCCCTCTGCAGGCCTGGTTGCCCCTAACTGTCCCCCTGCTAACCTGATCTCCCTGCTAGGCTAATCGCCCCCAACTACTTCCATGTCTGCCTGGTCACCTCTCATGGCCACCTCTGCTGGCCTGGTCACCCCATGTAGTTTGCTGTTCAGTCATTTGATTGTACCTCAATAATGCCCCTGCTGGCCTGGTCACCCCATGAAACCTGCTGTTCTTTGTTCAAAGCTTAGTCTGGCTTTATCCCTCATGTGAAATCAGTTAAACCTGAAAATGAGTAAAAATTAAGTGAGTTGCCAGCTGTTGAAGTGTGTATACATTTTGGGGGGGGCACTTTATATTCTCTTTCAGTTCACAGTTTTTTTTCTCAACACAGCTATAAATATTGTCCATTGGTTGATATGAAATTATATATACTCTATATATGAATATATTCATATAATTAAAAAGAGGTGAAAATACTGTATTTTTAAAATTTAGAGTGATAATTGTTTTGATATATTCATATTTACTTTTTACTAAAACTCATAGTCTGAGTCAGCAGTTAAGTCATCAGAATTTCTTGGCCTTTTTAAGAATTAGAGTTGTTCTGGTCATGGATGTCCTAAATACATAACCATTATCACCTTATAAGCTGTGATTAAAGAATTCATCATTATAAGTCAGAACCAGATATTTATACTAGGTAGATCAATAACAGAGGTTTACCTCTCACATATTCAAAGCATCACTGGTATAGAAGTCAAATTCATCTAAACATTTCAGTGTCATTTGTATTTTGGTGTGTGAGTTGCATTTCTAGTAACATTTTTAACAATAAAAGAACATAGTGGTTTATTATTTTCAAACTATACCATTCCACAAATTTCAGATGCAGGATGCCTGTGTAATGATGTGATAAATCAGTCAATTGAAAGCTGACAAAATATCATTAGCATTGCTTTTATTTAATAGTGGGAATAAGAGAGTTTTAAAAATTGATCCCTTGGTAATGACTAAAGATAATTGACTTACTATTGAATTTTGCATAGAATGATAAACTGCAAATCAATAAGACCACTAATTAAAACTATAAAATTTCTCTAAATTAATTTTTCTATACATTTTCCAAAAACAATTTAATATCTTATATGACATGACAATCACAGTATTTCACATTACATATAGGTCATATCTTCTTTCTTAAGTGTTCTGAGAACACTCTAACAATGTGATATTAAAGCTGATATTCCTTTTCTTTTTATCTCCAAAGTATATCAACAATATTGGATTTACTTGCCATAAAATATATTTTTATGTAGTTCGATATGATAGAATCTCTAATTCAATCCTAATATTTTTCATGAGCTAACATTGCAAGGCCTATATACACTGAGTGGCCAGATTATTGTGATTTCTGAATGCATAATCTGGCCACTCACTATACATATTAGAGGGCCGGTGCATGAATTTGTGCATGGGTGGGGTCCGGCCAGCCTGGCCAGGGGGAGGCGACATGGGCAGTTGGCCGGCCTGCCTGCTGGTTGAACTCCTGGTTGAGGGGAAAATTTGCATATTAGCCTTATATTACCTAGTATATTCAATGATTGGTCAGATTATTATGTGTTCAGGGATCATAATAATCTGGCCACTCAGTATATTGTAAATATGTAATGAGAGAGACAGGAATAGAGAAAAAAAAGTTGTTTGTTATAAATTTTCAAGCACACCATATTCTGATTGTCTGAATACTATATCAGTTATTTCTAAGTTGAAAAGTGGTTTCCTTTGGAAGCAATTAGATATAAGTTGGGTGGTTCGTTCCAAGATAATTCAATAAAAACAAGTTCAATCTATGTTATAGTACATAGAAATCCTCTTAACATCAAGTACTAATTGAGCACAAAGCTTTGATTCATTTTTTTCCTCTACAGAAAAGACATATGAGCCTATTTTGTTCATATCATCTTCATATTTAGATAATTGTCCTTGTCTGGAAAAAAAAATAGATTTCCTAAGAGATAAAGCAGTATTTCTTTGTTATGAGTTGCTCCTGATACTTTTTTCAGTTGATTGAATGGAAGGAAAACAAGCAAAAAAAAAAAAAGACAAAAGCTGGGATCTGAGATATGAAGTATGTAAAAGATTCCTAAAATTGTTTTCAATTACTTCTTGTCGTATAAGAAAAAGTATATATTTCTTGGTTTATTGACATACCTTCTGTGTTAAATAGGCAAAAGTAAGAATTTTATACTAAACAGAAAATGCTAACTCATAAATTTTACTTCTTAGGGCAATTAAATTTTAATTTATTGAGCAAGATAAGGTCACTGATTCAGTGGGAAGTAAATCTACACATCTAATAAGTAAGAATGAGGAATACATAAAGAAATGATAACACAAACAAACACTCTCTTCACCCTGCCAGAAAAGAGAAAAAGAAAAACCTGCTTCCAGTGATACCTACTTCTAATAATATGTACACAGTAGAACCTTTATAAGTATCTTTAAACATTTTCTCATACTATAGTAGTGTTCATCGCATTGATCAGATAATATGTGAGACTTCAATCTTTGGCTTCCCACTTGAACAAGTGCTAAGCTAGGACTACAGGAGTTGACAAACTACTTTGACAATTTTTTACCTCAGCTTTCAACAGCAGGTGCACCATTCCCTAGAGATGTGTAGTCCACCATAACTATATTAGAACATGAATTTGGAATTTTGGAGTCACTAAATTCTGTATCCACTGTAACGCTAATATTTACACTCTAATATCAATAGTACTTTCAATCCATTTAAATGTGTTTGAAGAAATTGTCTCCATTTGTCTTCATCTGAGGCAACTCTCAAGTTAAGTTTAACTAAAGGAGTCAAAGAGAAACAGGAATTTTGACCTCATAGCAATGAATGGAAGCAGAGGTCCAGAGAGGTAGCAGGAGCTAGGTAAATGACTATCCTTAGATCTTCTAAGGTTTAGAAGATCTGAGAGATAGAAAATAAAAGAGAATCTTGGCGTTTTAGGGTGCTGATTGAGATACCGCAAATATTCAGTATTTTGAAATAACTTATTTTGAATATCTATATAGGGATAAAATAAAAATATATGTCAATTTAACATCTGATGTAAAAGTTACATAGAAAGTGATTCATGTTCAAAGAATTCTAAATGCATCTATTCTTATATCCTATATTTACTTTTTTGAGAGCTCTCATGAGTTACTTGTCAATTATTGAACAAAATTATTTAACTCAGTGATTTTCAACCTTTTTCATCTCATGGCACATATAAACTCATTACTAAAATGCTGTGGCACATCACAAAAATTATTATTTTGCTGACTTGACAAAAAAAATAAGTAAAATGTTGATTCCTTCACCCTGAATGGTTATTGTATTTTCTTATTTGAAAATCTAAGGAAAAAGATGTCAATGTTCCTGACTAAATACCGACTAAATAGTCAAGTATTTCATGTTTTAAAAACAATTGCAGCATGCCAGTATGCTGCAACACATTGATTGAAAACAACTAATCTAATTGAACACAAAACTATAGCACATGTAACAGTACATTTTGATAAATCCTCATCTTTTCTTTGATCCCATATCTTCTCTTTCTCCTTTACTCATTTCCACACATTTTATTTTATTTATTTTCTGTTCACATGAAAATTTCCTTCATTACTAAAATGTACTCCATATTTTATTGAAAACATGTGTGCTAGTACATTTATAGATTCTCTTAAGGCCAACCAGTCAAGGAAAATCATCTTCTTATCACTCAGAATCCTAAGCAGCACTCCAGGGTTCTATTCAGGAAGCCAGTGCTACTGCCAGAGCAGCGTTATTTCCACCACATCACACCTCTGCTCATGGGACAATCTCTAAGAGAGGAGACAGCAGTGTTGTAGAGTGAATCAGACTTCGGTTCATATCTGGGTCCTATCCATTTTGGGCTGTGTGAAACAACGAAAATTATTTCCAGTATTGGTCTTAGATTGCTTTTTAGTGTTATTTTTATTTTATTTTATTTATTTTGAAATTTTAATTATTTGTTGTTCAAAGTATTACATATGTCTCCTTTTCCCTCCATGGACCTCTTCATAGCCGCTCCTGACACCCAGCACCTGCTCTGACCCCCCTACCCACCTAGTGTCTGTGTTCATTTTGGTTATATGCATACATACACATTCTTTGGTTGATTGATCACTTATCCCCCACCCCCTCCTCTGCCTTCCCTCTGAGGTCTGATGATCTATTTGATACTTCTATGTCTTTGGCTCTACTTTTGTTCATCAGTTTATGTTATTCATTATATTCCACAAATGAGTGAGATCATGTGACATTTATCTTTCTACTACTGGCTTATTTCGCTTATCATAATGCTCTCCAGGCTTCAAGCAAGACCATGCTCATGATTTTTCATATGTCTATGCCAGTGGTTGGCACACTGCTGCTCACGAGCCACATGCCACTCGCAAGCCACAGTTTGATGCTCTGTAGATTAATGAGTTTGCTGATCACTGGTTTACACTATGAGGCACACTAATGGGGATACTCATTACTATTGCTGTGTGAGGAAAATATCAGGCCTCTAACTGGTGTGAGATTGAAATAGAGTTTAACTTAAGGATTGGAGAAAAATGATGAAAACAGGCGCAACATTTATTTTGAGGATAACTCAAAATAGATAATACTTAAAAATACACATGAAGAACTAGTCATAAAAACTTCTAAGTGCTAGTTGTTTGAATGCTTCTGAGATGATCTTGTAGACAACGTGATTCTGTGCAATAAAATTGCTTGCCTCAGTCACTTTGTCCAAAATAAATTAGCACTAGAGCAGAACCTTTCCAGCTTCTGGCATGACAAGTAATTAATGGATCTTTTGTGAAGAAGAAAATAAAGTAGATTGACATAGAGGGGGAACCTGCTACAGAGCTTTGCATACACAGGGCACACCAAACCTGCTTATTCTGGCATAAAATCACCCAGTGCAGAAATGAGCAAGGATGGAAGTAAGCAGTAATGAAATAAACAGAGAACAAAGGACTGAAGGACAGGTGCAATCAGATTCCTGAGGAAACCCGCTGAAGGTTTTGTAGGCTTATTTTCTCCCACTGTTAGTAGCTTGGATGAGAGCTTGCATTGTAGGTCTAAGTGAGGTCAACAGAACAAGTTGACACTGACAGTAAACTCCAGAGATCTCCCTGTATAACATGCCCCTTATCTATTGACCACTGAGTTCCCATTTTATAGTTTTACAAGAGACCTGATGCATGAAATTCATGCAAGAGTAGGCCTTCCTCGCCCCAGCTTCCAGCAAGCTTCCCTCCAACTTCCCTCCAGCAGGCTCCAGAGACCTCAGCTTCATCAGGAAGGATGTCTGGTCTAATTAGCATATTATACTTTTATTATTAAGATAGACACTGTCTATGATCCCAAAACATATGTAGAGTATTACAGGAACAGGGGCACTCTCTACTGGACTCTATACAGTGATCATTATAAGTGCTGACCATATACAGTATACCTGGCTTAAGCCAGGGGATACTGAAGCTTGGGTGGAGGGAAGGGCTATGTGTATTCCACTAGATGTCTTCCTTTATTTTTCCCCCAATAAGTCCTATATATTTCAATAACTGTGTGTACCTTGAGTCCTTTGCATAATGGTTTTCAGTTCTTATCACACTCTTAGATGTCTTCAGGACGACTTGAACTTAGTACTCAGTTACCAAAATGTTATCTTCAAAGTATGTCTTCACTCAAAATACCAGTCTTGCTTTGTTTCAATCAGATTTCAGGGTTCCCTTTTATTTATCTAACCCAGATTACCCACTGTGGTGGTAAGTTTTATTATTCCTTTCCAACATCAACCATACCTAGGCTTCATTACCCAGAAGTCTTGAAAAGAGGATGCTTTAGAAAAGCCCAAAGAATTTCATAAAATTAAATAAAGTTATCCTCTTTCCCTAACATCTGCATTTCATTTTGGACCATTGTAGATTAAGCCAAAAGGACAAATAATTTAAATCCTCAGAATAGGTCCATAATACAAATATATTTGGTCTTCATAGGACTTTTAAACAACTTGTCAAAAATATAAAATATGATCGGCAGCCTTGGTTTCTTTCTTAGGTGATCCTTAAAAGCTGATATGATATGCGTATTGCCAATGAAGTGCTATATTGTGGCACTTGTGTTAATGGAATGAGTCCGATACTGTTTGGGAACTCCAAACAATTCTGGAGTAGTAGCTTTTACTCTTTGACTCTGTTTTAATTAACCGCAATTCCAAGCATTGTGAGCTAGTTTCCAATGAACCAAGACATAAAGCAATATCAAGAAAACAGTGCATTTATTGCATATTTGAAAGATTTTCCATTTCTAAAACAGATCTGCTCAATATGTTTCAAGTATAAGTGAACCAGCAGACTTCTATTTTCATTTTAATTGCTAAAACTGGCCATTTTCAGGGAGGAACCAATTTTTGTTTAAACTAATTTTTCAGACAAAATAAATTACACTGAAGCTTGCAACCTTTTTGAATCTACTTTTTAATTGTGAACATAGCACACCACATTATTTCAGACCTTAAACATAATTAAATGTCAGAAAATGTCATGTGAGTTTTGCTTCAGTAATGATGTGTTAATTATTCTACCAAGGTACTTAAAAAAACCTTTAGCTATCATAGTGTTTGTTTCAAGATCCTCAAACTTTGCTAAGTGTAATCCCAAATAAGCTGCTGCTCTTCCTTTAGTATCTTTATTTCCTGGTTCTTTAAGCACAGGAGAACAGCTTCAGCATGACCAAACATTCACATACACCGGGGCATATCAGTGTACCCTGTCATGTCTCTTCAGTACAAGCCTTAAGCCTTAACAGCTAGAAAATGACAAATAAAATGAATCAGCTAAAGTGAACATCCTATACATAGGATTTGTTCATTCAGGATTAGAATTTAGATTCTGGGTTTTAAGATTTTATTATATTTTTGATAATACTTAAAGCATCTTTAAATATTGCCTGAGTGAGTGATCATTTCTTTATGTCATTTTAGTGCATCAGGAGGAGTCACCTGTTCCCTCCCCCACTTGATACTTGAATTGCTATAATAAGAGCAAAGTCTTTTATTCTGCAAGGACAGGTCAGACTCAAAATTCCAGTGCTTCACGGAAATCAAGTTGGCAACATAGGTAATCATATATACTTGCTGCCTCCTACAACAACCACATCAAAACCACAACTAAAAGGCAGAACATATACCACCCAGAAATGCAGGAAAGCTGGCTAAGTGGAAGTTCCACAACCAGAGAGGTGAGGAAAGTGCAGCAAGACTGGTAAGAGTGCAGAGGTGCAGAAAGTGCTGCACTGATGTGTTCTTTTAATAGAGATGGAGATACAAGCTCCCGCTTGCTCTGAACTCCAGTTCCAGGTGAGACGCTGGGGGACCCAGACACATTCGGAGTAAAACTGGACTGTCTGGCTTTGGGACAGGAATGCAAGGGCAGCTTACTCTTAGAGACGCTCATGGCGATCATTGTTCCTGCACAGAGTTGCAGGATGAAGAGAACCAGGGACTTCCCCAGTTCTGGGCACCAATTGCTGTTTGCTCTGCCCCAGTGATTCCCAGAGAACCCGTCCCACCCAACTCACAACCACACCCAAGCTGTGCACATTGGCTTTTGCATATGAATGGCCTGTCCTTTTGCCTAAAACAAACTGCAGCTGGGTCAGAGAGCCCCAGAGATTCCAAAAGAAAGCCCAAGACCCTGCCAGCCTTTTTTTCACAGCTGGGCTTCTTGTGGGCACTTCCAAACCTCATACAAAAAGCAGGAATCTGCAGATGTCTCTGTAGCTCCTTCTGGCCAGCCCCAGACAGTGGCTGACCTTGCACCTCCTTGGAGATCCAGGAGCCAATGTACCCTGTGGTCACAGTGAGACCATATCAGATTACAACTCTTCACTTCCATGAGAGACATATTCAAAGGGCAGACTCAGTAAGCACCAAACCCCTAATGAAGCAAGTCCTGCCCCATAAATATGTCTCCTGTGCAACAGATATTCCCGTGTAGACACAGCTGGTCATCACAGCCAATTGGCCTGGAGGTCAATTTTTCCCAGTGATACCAAAAGCAATTACAAGACTCTGCAAACAGCTTCAAGAGCATCCACCTCAGGTGCCTGGGGAGGCTGAGCCACTGGGCCCTATAGAACACCAACCACAGAAGACCACTTTATAAATTCAAGGACACTTAGCAGCTACCCAGTACATAGAAACTAACACAGGAAAGCAGCCAAAATTAAGAGACAAAGAAACAGGTCACAAATGAAAGAAATGAATGAAAGCAAACTACTGGATACAGAATTCAAAATCACTGTTATAAGGTTACTTAAGAAACTTTTAGAAACCTCTGAGAAATTTAGTGAGACTTCCAAGGATATGAAAAAGGACCAATCAGAAATTAATCATAAACTGACTGAAATAAAGAATAATATACAGAGATCCAAAAGCAGACTAGAGGATCACAAAAATCAAGTCAAATATTTGAAATACAAAGAAGCAAATAGCACCCAACCAGAAAAGGAAAAAAAATAAATAAATAAAAGCCAAAGATATGAAGATAGTGTAAGGAGCCTCTGGGACAACTTTGAGTGTAACAATATCCGAAGTATGGGGGTGCCAAAAGAAGAGAGAAATTAAGATATTGAAAACCTATTTGAAGAAATAATGACAGAAAACTTCCCCTATCTGGTGAAAGAAATAGACACATAAGTCAATGAAGTACAAAGAACTCCAAAAAAGAGAAATCTAAAGAGGACCCCACTAAGACACATCATAATTAAAATGTCAAGGGCAAAAGACAAAAAGAGAATTTTAAAAGCAGCAAGACAAAAACAGTTAGTTACCTACAAGGGAGTACCATTATGATTGTCAGCTGATTTCTCAACAGAAATGACACAGATCAGAAAGGAGTGGCAAGAAATATTCAAAGTGATGTGGTTAATAGCAAGAACCTACAACCTGGAGTACTCTACCCAGCAAAGCTATCATTTAGAATTGAAGGTCAGATAAAGAGCTTCACAGATAAGAAAAAACTAAAGGAGTTCATCACCACCAAACCAGTATTTTATGAAATGCTGAAGGGTATTCTCTAAGAAGCGGAAGAAAAAGGCAAAGATAAAAATAATGAACAACAAAGTGACAAATATATATATATATATATATATATATATATATATATATATACACATATATATGTACATATATATATATATATTATTTAATATATATATATATATTAAATCTAAAAATCAAGTGAATAAAAAATCTGATGAACAGATTAAACTGGTGGATATAATAGAATCAGGGGCATAGTAAGGGAGTGAACTGACAATTCTCAGGGAGAAGGGGGTGTGGAGGTATGGAAAGAGATTGGACAAATATCTTACACATATAGACTAGGACAGTGGGGGGAAAGGGCATGAGGTGGGGTAGGAACTGGGTGGAGGGGAGCTATCTGGAGGAAAAAAAGAAGAATTATAATAACCTGAACAATAAAGATTTGGTAAAAAAAAAATCAAGTACTCTAAGGAAAAAAGAGCACTTTGGTTTAAATTCACACTAACATACAAGTGATTGAAATAAGAAACTTTCCAGACAGGTTTTAATAAGTGAGTTTTCTTAATTACTTGTTGAGATAGTGTCAAAGGGAAAGAGTGAAGAAAATAAAATTTTGCCTAGAGATAACTGCATATATTGCATGTGCAAAGTTGCTTATGAGAAAAGAAAAGTCATCAAAGAGTAAGCAATTTTAGAAGATTAAATTTTCCTGTTACTATCATCATCACTACCACCTTTATTAGGATCATTGTCATCTCTTCAATATGGTGAAATCCAGTTCAAAACCTGTTGGAACCTCCTGGTTTAAGAGTGCCACCCTATCGATTTTGATACTGAAGATATAGAATGGGCACAGAATCTCATGTGATATTTTAAATCTTCTCAGGTGATTCTGACGCATTTCCAAGAATGAGATTCATTCCTTTTAAGGTTTTCAACCATTCACTGCATCTCCAATGAGAGTATTAAAAAGAACAAATCTCTCCTAATCCCTGCCCATAAGACCTACTGAAAATTGTTTTATAATTTTTTAAAAAATATATATTTTATTGCTTTTTTACAGAGAGGAAGGGAGAGGAATAGAGAGTTAGAAACGTTGATGAGAGAGAGACATCAATCAGCTGCCTCCTGCAGCTGGAGATGTGCCCGCAACCAAGGTATGTGCTCCTGACCGGAAACAAACCTGGGACCTTTCAGTCCGCAGGCCACCGCTCTATCTACTATGCCAAACCGGTTTCATCTGTTTTACAATTTTTTGACTATCTGGCTTCAAATATCCCAGCCCCTCTACACACTGTACCAAAACTGCTCCTTCTAACCAAAACTTAACTATTTTATGTTTCCCAAATTCCCCATGCTTTTCTAGGATTATCTGAACCAGCATCTCAGAAGTCATATTGATACTCAGCTCTAATCCACTCACCTTTGACCTGCTTTGTGAGATGTAACTATGCATTTTCCTCTGCTAGCTGGTACAATGTAAGATTTTTGTTGTCAATAAAAGATGATGGAGAGCCAATTCAAGGCCATAACAGGACAGGTTTTTCTTATTGTTCCAAGAAGCATTCCTTCTCGCTCCCCAAGCACAGCTCCTAGTGGCTTGAGGGAAGTCTAGCAACACATTCTCTCACATTTCACTAGACAACTCCAGCTGCAGACACCCCAGTGAACATCACAACTAATGGTTCTGGTTCTTGCAGACAACTCTACCTACTCTCATCCTCTAGCAGGTTGATCCCATAAACCAGTTTAAACTCCAACCTTATGCAAATTTCTTCACCAATAACAAGTTGCTTGTTGTCTCTGTCTGGGTTTGGATAAAGGAGAAGGGAGGAGAGGTACACTTTTCCAATACTTTGCTTGTCTGGGTAATCTCCCTCAGCTCTAGATATAGTGGTCACTTTCTGTATTAGTTATTCCTTCACCTTTTTAATTTTTTCCCCCACTTTTAGCCTATATAGTTTACAATCTATATATGTAAAATGCTATAGAAGAAACCAAGATGGCAGCATAGGTAAAAAACCTAACCTGCTACTTCGCAAAATTTCAAAACTACGACTAAAAGACAAAATGGACATCATCCAGAACCACAGAAAGGCTGGCTGAGTGGAAATTCTACAATTAGAAGGAAAGAGAAAAGCACACTAAGACTCAGAGGAGTTACAGGAGGCAGAGGTACTGAGACACACACACAAAGAGGACTGGCAACTGAGTACGCAGCTGGCTTTCTCAAGCGGGAGGGAGACAAAAGCTCCTAACTATACTGAACTCCAGTGCTGGATGAGACTCTAGCGACCCAAACACATTTGGGGAGAAACTGCACTGTCTGGCAGCAGGCAAAACTCTAGGGCAGCTTTCTCTCAGTG
The DNA here is from genome assembly GCA_004026805.1 of Lasiurus borealis. Lineage (NCBI taxonomy): Eukaryota > Metazoa > Chordata > Mammalia > Chiroptera > Vespertilionidae > Lasiurus > Lasiurus borealis. The sequence continues at coordinate 134,891 of PVJN01000986.1, forward strand.
GTGCTTGCAGCGATTACCACAGGATACCGAGACACAGGGGCCTATTAGGGGAGGACTGATGGAAAACCAATGGTGTCTGCTCTGCCCTGAGACTATGCCACATCCAAGCTGATCACAGAGGCTTTTGCAAGTCTTGTCTCATAAGGGTGTCTCCAGCACAGAAGTTCTCCCAGCATAGACACAGCTGATCCTCACAGCCAATTGGCCTGGAGGTCAATACCTCCCAGTCATAACAACAACAATTAAGGCTTAATTACAATACTGTGCAAACAGTCCACAAAGGGGTGCACCAAGAGTGTCCACCTCAGGTAACTGGGGAGGCTGAGCCACTAGGCCCTATAGAACACCAAGCACACAAAGTCACTCTATCAACTCAGGAAAGCAGCAAAAATGCAGAGACAAAGAAACATATCACAAACGAAAGAAATGGAGGAAAGCAAATGACTGGATATAGAATTCAAAACCATGGTTATAAGGTTTTTCAAGAATTTTCTAGAAAAGGCTGATACAGTTAGCGAGACCCTTGGGGATATGAAAAAGGACCAACTAGAAATTAAGCATACATTGACTGAAATAAAAAATACAGAGATCTAACAGCAGACTAGAAAATCAAAAGAATCAACTCAAAGATTTGAAATACAAAGAAGCAAAAAAACAGAAAAGCAAAAAATAAAAAATAAAGATTCCAAAAATATGAAGATAATGTAAAGAGCCTCTGGGACAACTTCAAGCATACCAACATTAGAATTATGGAGGTGCCAGAAGAAGAGAGAGAGCAAGATACTGTAAACCTATTTGAAGAAGTAATGATGGAAAGCTTCCTCTATATGGTGAAAGAAATAGACTTACAAGTCCAGGAAGCACAGAGAACACCAAACAAGAGGAATGTAAAGAAGACTACACCAAGACACATCATAATTAAAATGCCAAGAGCAAAAGACAAAGAGAAAACCTTAAAAGCAGCAAGAGAAAAAAGGTTACCTACTACAGAGCATCTATACGATTATCAGCTGATTTTTCAACAGAAACTATGCAGGCCAGATGGAAGTGACAAGAAATATTCAAAGTGGTGAATAGTAAGAACCTACAACCAAGATCAATCTACCCAGCAAAGCTATCATTTAGAATTGAAGATCAGATAAAGAGCTTCACAGATAAGAAAAAACTAAAGGAGTTCATTACCACCAAATCAGTATTATATGAAATGCTGAAAGGTATTCTCTAAGAAGAGGAGGAAGAAGAAAAAGATAAAGATAAAAATTATGAACAACAACTATATATCTATCAACAAGTGAATCTAAAAATCCAGTGAATAAAAAAAATCTGATGAATAGAATAAACTGGTGAATATAATACAATCAGGAGCATAGAAAGGGAGTGGACTGACAATTCTCTGGGGAAAAGGGGTGTGGGGGTTGCAGGAAATATTGGACAAAAATCGTACACCTATGGATGAGGATGGATGGTGAAGGACAGAGGGTGGGGTGCGAACCAGGTGGAGAGGGGCTATGGGAAGGAAAAGAAGAAAAATTATAATAATCTGAACAACAAAGTTTTATTAAATTAAAAAAATAAAATATAATCTACTTAAAAAATAAGAAAAAGGCTAATATGCATGTGTTCCCGCAGGAGTTTAAGTAGGAGAGTGGGAATTCAACCAATCACTATGACATGTGCTGACCACCAGGGGGCAGCATAGAGTGAAGGAAGTCCCAGCCAACAGCCTGAAGGCCCCATTCCACCCTGATTGCCAGCCAAGCCTAGGGACCCTACCCATGCACGAATTTCATACATTGGGCCTCTAGATATTTATATTTCCCCTGTTCAAATTAACCAGTGTGGTTTCTGTATTCTGACTAAACTGATGCATACACTCCTTTTTATTCCTGGTAAACTCTTCACCTTTCTAGGTCCATATTATGCAACAAGATACATTTGAAACCTCTCCCAGACCTAAATCCGCCCTTGTTTCTGTGTGCATCCACCCGGAAAAGTTAGTTACTCTTTGTTCACTTTTTTTTATACATTTGTAATTCTTACAAAGTGTACTAAAATTATATCGACACATTTTCTCCCCCATGCCTTCTTTATCTGTGTTCCTTTGAAGTTTAACATAAGAGGCATTTAAAATAAATAGCGTTCCATTAAGAAAAACATGAAAAAAAATACAGTAAAGAACACTGAGCCCCTTAAGTAAGTCATTTTGATCAAAAAGGACTTCAAAGCCAGCATTAGGCACTTTAGAATTTAATGCAACATTCACAATATTTTAATGATAATGTATCACATATTGTGTTACACAGTCTATTTTAGGTAGTATTTGAGAATCTTACTTGACAAAGCTCTTATTTAAGAAGTTCTTATTCCACTTTTAGCCATATTTTATATTTTAATGGAAATGAGTAGATTGTGAAAGAGAACTTGCCATTTTTATTTTCTCCCATCTAGAGGAAATTATTAGGATTCAATGTATGTCAGTACTATGTGTTGTATTTCCAGGCTTAAAATATATTGCCAAGTTTGTTTTTTTCCTCCTAAGATCTATCCAGAAAATTTAAATCAGTCTATTAATCTTTGAAAATCTTTTGATCACCAGCTATTAACATGTCAAAGCTCTATTAGCCAACTAGAATTCAGTGAAAACCACAAAGACCCAGTTATTGTAATTAAATTGGTTGGTTGAAGTTTTATACCAATGGGAATCAGTGGAGACTAAATTGAATCATAATTCCTCCTCTCCATGGCCTCTGTCCCTGTCACCCATGAAAGCTTTACATTCTAAATTTGCAGAGGGACTCTGAGGCAAAGTTTAGAGAATAGAGTTGTCCACATCACTGTCATCGCCATGCAGTTATTCAGATTCTGTCCCCGAAATAAAAGCGGCACAGAGAAAATGCACATTTGCTACATGACCCTAAGAAGCTGTAGACATTTCTTATAAAAGCGAAGCAATCTATCCTGCTGTCCTAATTATTAGGGAGCTATAAACACCAGCCAAGTTACAATGTTGAGTTATAAAAGTCTGGTAATAAAAGGTGTGAAAAAGTGTGGAAGGGATATATGATTTACAAAATGTTTTCTAAAGCATTAGTTTAGAAAGCAAGGTAAAGGTTGAGATGGATATTTTCTGTTAACCTGAATCAACAGGGGCAGATAAAAACAGTTTTACAATTGTGAGTACAAGAAACACAGGGTTTATTCTTGTGTTATTATTCTTATATTAACTATTTATGTCATTTGTCTTATTATCACTATTACTATTATTTTGTATCCTTACTTATGATTTATCTTTTAGGTAGTAATGACTGATAATTTACCTACTTTGCCCTATATTGATCTCTTTTTGTCTTAGAAATCATATTATGGAATTAAAAAAAAATAATAACAGAATCAAAACTCCATCCAGCATAAGAAATTAGCCCACAAGTATTTAAGACATTAGAAGATTTTTTCTTACATGTGATAAATTTCAACAGTAAGATATAATAATGAAACTCAGACAAAGTCTTAAGCAATGGCTCATAACCTTTATCATAGTCTTAGTCTAAAATGCAACGCCTCTAATCCTTCACTCTCATTGGTTTTAAACCCCCTGATAACAATGCACTTATTTATAGAAAGCCCTGACTACTCACCTCTCAAGGATTAAATTCTTTTAAAAAGGTTTCTAACCAGAAGATTTGGGAATCATATACTCCTGCACTTCAGGTCACCCTGCTTTTGAAAAGTCCTAAAAGTGTGATTTCTTATTATAACTTCATCTTTGAGGGCAACAGAACTATAACACTGTGTCTTCCTGTCTATTAGACATTTTATGGTTGCAGCTTTTCTAAATTGCTAAAAATATTGGAGAAAAAAATGGTACAAGTCTTATTTTCTTTTTTTTAACTATGCCTGTGGGCTATATTTTATTCTCTATCATCTCTCATTTAATTTACTCTGCATAGTTTAGTACTCTCCTGGATTAGGAAAATATTTCTGTCAATTTTGCACATCTTTAAAACAATAAAAAACCTATTTCTGGACATACCTAATCACTAAGCTCTATATTAATATATTATTGAACTAGAATTAACACTTTAAAGGATCTGAATAGAATTCAATATGATTTTTTTAATGGTCTAAAAGCATCAGAATTAATCAATAGCTTTAAAATAAAAGACAACCTAATTTTTGTTTCACATATTACTTTGTAGAAAAGGCTTAACACAAATACATTATTGTTCTTGTTCTACTAAATCCCAAGGGTGAAAGCAAAAACTAGAGTACTGTGATAACACTATTTCAAACATATATCAATTTTATCAGAGAAAAAAAAAAAACACTACATAGCATTCCATTGGAAACCTTACATAAATTTATCTCTACTTTCTTCCTCACCCCCAGTATATGACTACAAACTTTTTGGGGTTGGTAGGATAATGGGCACCCAAATATGTCCACAGTCTAATTCCATGGATCTATGAATAATATGCTATGTAAAAAGGGAGATTAAGTTTGCAGTGAAAATCAAATTTGTGAATAAGGTTATCTTAAAATAAGAAAAGTCACCTCGATTCTTCAAGTGAACCCAATGTAATCGCAGAGATCACTAGAGGTGGAAAAGGAACACAGAGTAAGTAATCAGAGGGTTGATGTGACTATGAGGAATAATCAGAGATGCAACTCTACTGGGTTTTAAGATGGAGCAAGAGGGCCCAGGGTGATGCAGGGACTATGTGTGTCCACTAGAAGCTGGAAATTGCAAGAAAATAGACCTTTCCTACATCCTCCAGAAAGGAGCTCAGTTCTGCCAACACCTTAGCTAACTGAGAACCATGTCAGATTTCTAACTTACAGAATTACAAGGTCATACATGTATATTGTTTTTGAAATCATTAGTTTATAGCAACTTGTTACCCTGGCAATACAAAAACTAATAAACTTCTCAAAATGAAGTACTGGGTTTTTTGCTACTCTCCACAATAGTAACTAATCCAATGCCTAGCACATTTTCACAACACTGTTTTTAGTAAATTCTAACTGTAAATACTAAAATTCTAGTTTGTTAAACCAGGAAGAATTTATTGGCACCTATTTTGTCATGCAAGGAACTCTATTAGAGTTTGAGGTATACCGTGACATAAATCAGACACAAGGGGAGTTAATCAATAGGGATTGATGGGTGTAGACTACCATACAAAGTCATTTGAACACCCATGATCTTCTATCTTTAGGTTAAAGGTTTTAAAAAGTTTGAAAATTACATAATTAGGCTTTTGATACATTATAGTAAACATTAGCATATATCTATGAGAGCTCATCCAGAATAGCTACTGTAATGGACCGTTATTTTTTCCTTCTGTATTGATTTTCTTAGGACTTCTGTACCAAAGTATGAACGACTGGGTAACTCGACAGCAATTTATTCTCACAGTCATGGAAGCTAGAAATCCAAGACCAAATTGCACACAGGGTTTATTCCTTCTGAGGACTATGAAAGATAATCTATTATTTGCCTCTTACCTCGCTTCTGGGTTTTTCTGGGGATCTTTGAATTGCCATGGCTTGACTTATAAACTCATTATGTTCTCTGAGTTTATTAACAAATGGCACTCACTTTATGTGAATATCTCTCTGCAAATTTTGTATTTTTAGAACGACTCTGGTTGGATTGGATTAATGCCCAACGTAACAATTTTATCTGAACATTGTTTACATCTTCAATGATCCTATTTCCAAATAAGATCCACATGGGAATTTTGGGAGGGACAAAATTTAACCAATAATACTTCCCACAATCAGTTCCTCCTAGTTCTGGCAACATTAGCTCTCTTTCTTTTCAGGAATACATTTATGACATCTTACCTTGAATAAATCTTACCTATGTTAACATCAAAACAAAACAAAACATTGAAATCTGTAAAGAATTTTTGTGAGTTTATTTGAGCCAGACTGTGGAAGCAGAACCTCAACAAATTGAGATAAGGCTCCAGAGAATGGCGGGTTTCATTTGTATTTGTACATTGCAACCAAAGGAGGGACATAGGTGGGTTACATGAAATTCATTGGTGATAGATTAAGGAGGTGGGATAAAGCAAAGGGGGGAAATCCTTGGGATTGGATAAAAAGCATACGTAGGTGGATACAGGAACAATAAACACGATAATGAAGGAATTTGTGGTATCTGTCCTGGCACCCACCACATTTGGTTGTGCTCCAGGAAGCTCCAGAAAAATGAAGTTACAAGTTACCCAGACATTTCAAGAGTATGTTATCATAGATACAAAAAGATAGGCTTAGTTAAGGTAAAGGTTGACCTTGTCAGTGAAGATATTGGTCTCAGATGTAACTGCCCACCCTAACTGCTTTTAGATAAAGTTTAATTTCAGACCATCCTTTGTGGTGACTTCAGGTCTCTGAGTTTACAAGACTGTCATGCAGGCCTCCCCTGAGCTTGTCAGGTCAGCATGTGGCCTCTTTCGTCCACACCTACCTCTGCAGAAGTGGGCATATCATTTAGGACATGCTAATCATTGCTGTGTCCCCAGCCAAGGTGGTTGTTTTGGAGACTAGAATATGGCCAGGCCAGCCTAGAGAGCACTATCTCTTCAAGTTTTGTTTGAACTCTGAAAAAGAGACACTCTCATGTGCTTGATGTTTGAATGAAAACTGGGATGAGTTCTTGACCAGTTCCTTTATTCCACCGTATGAATAGAGGTTTTCAAATAAGAAAGCTAGCAGAGAAAATCAGGGCCCTTGAAAGAGAAATGCAGCATCCCATTATGTTAGTGCTTGTATATATCTGTACCTGAAAGCTTCCCCTTGAACTCTCCATTTTATAAATAAATAAATTTACCCTTTGTATTTAAGTAAGCATGATTTGGATTTCTGACATCTAAAATTAAGAAGTGCTCTGCCTAAAATAATTTCCTAAGAAGTCAGGGGTGAAATCTCAGATATACTGATAATTCCAAAATATAAATAACTTATTTGCATATAATATATATGAAACATCAATGACATGATTAAATATACAAATATTATTTGAACTGTTTTTATGTAAACAGTCTATGTACATTTCAATCTAACAAACCACTTGGAAATAAAAATAAAATTACATTTCTAAATAAAACAGAGGACACTGTGGAGATACTTTAACATATTAAATTTTACTTAACCAGGTATTGTGTCTTAATCACTACTGATACCAAATTTTTGGACTAGACGCCCAGATTCTTTGTCCCCCAGAATCAAAAAAATGAATCCACAGACAGAAAGTGGTAGAGCAAAGATGGAGATTTATTGAAGAACAAGTACACACTCCTAAGAAGGCAGAGGGAAGAGTCCCACAGAACAGATTCCCATGTAGGGAGGGAGAAGAGTCCCACTGGGTTCCTTTCCCTAAGGCTTCTAAAGGCTGCAGGTCCTAATGCTTTGATATCCCCTCTGATTGGTCACTATTCCCTTACACTGGTTACTATAGTAACTCCTGGGGTCAAAGGTTGAACCTCATATGGAACTTGTGAGGTTCTCCCCAACTCCTTCCTTATTGATCTCCTTTATATTTAGTAGGAAGCCTACTCTTTATTTTGTAAATATAAACCTTTCTTAGCCACTTCCAGTTCCCTTATCTTATGGAGATGTAATTGCACCTGGCTTCCTTGTGTTATGGAAATGTACCTTCTCCCAGTCTGTGGCCTTATGTTTTTTTCCATGGACCCCAATTCTAAAAATCTCTAAGCCTACCTATGTTTCCCCAAAATTCCTGCTTCACTATTATGAAAAAATTAATACTACTTTATTCCCCTGCTGTGTCTTATTTTTCTGTACTAACATATAAACAAACCAAGAATTGTGTTCCCCAGAAACTGCTTCCCTATTTGACTCTGAGTTCTAGTTACCCAAAATAAATACTTACAGATTTGGATCATTAAATGAGGTAGCGGCCATTATTATTGGAGGGTTATCACAGTGACATGTGGTCACAGAACAAGAGGTAGCTGGCAGGTCTCATTGTCTCATGTCTTTTTGATGGTTGTCTTTCCAACTGTTGGATTTGTTATCCAGGAGTGTCTCCAGGCTTATCACTAAATTCGTGGATGCAGATCCACAGGAGCAATGGGTATACTAAGGCAACAGCTTCCTATAGATCTTTTGACAAGCTTCCCCTAGTGAACTCATTACATGGGCAAGATGTAATTAGTGTCTCAGAGAGTCTCACCTGTCCACGCACACCGGTGCTTCAGGACATTACTGTTGATTCTTTTCCTGACCTTCCGACACTTCCTTCGCCAGCTTTCCCACATCTGTGTGCGGTATCATTTAGATAATAAATCACTTATACTCATCATCCGCGTAGTAACGGTTTTTCTAAACAAACTATCGCTCACACATGAACTAAAATTAATATTCATTCAGAAGCTATGTTCAGTCTTAACCCTCACACTCTCACTTATTTTCAGTACTTGAGTTCTTTGCTTGTGAAAGGAAATGGACTCCTCTCCATCTTGTCCTGTAGGGCTGGGACCCCTGCCTAAACCCCCGCCCTTTTCTGGGAGTGGCCACAGGTGTGCCAGCAATGTCTTATCTTCCCCGACCCCCACCCGAATGGACCAATGAAGCTCCAGGAACACAGCGAGGGTCCTAATTAGGATTAACCACAGAAAGACCCCAATTCAAGTGACCAATCTCTGTAACCCTCATCACTTTCCCAAGCCCCTAATTACCCTACCCCATAAAACTCATTGTTCCTGCCCGGCTCGCTTGCCTCACTGCTGCACCAGAAAGAAGCTGAGAGCCAAACCCGGGTTTGAATAAAGACTCTGCTTTTGCAGAGGAAAAGGCTCCTTAGTGGTGGATTATTAGGGACCCTGAACTCTGGGCTTAACACTTGGTTCTTCTTCCTAGTGCTCAAAAGTGCAATATTTGACAGAGCAAGTTTGTTTTAGTTTACATAACTTATTTAAATACTAAGTATCTAAGGACCTTTTCAGCCTCATGGGAATTGACAATGTCTTGCTTATTCTCTTTTTTTTTTTTTTCAGGGTATTTAACTCCAAGGCAAAATTAAAATCAAGAATTTAGAATATAAAGTCAATGATGGCACAGACCTTAGTTGTTCTGTGTTTACTTTATCTCCAGTACTCACTGCAGTATCTTGCAGATACTAGACATTTCATAAATATTTGAAGAATAGATAAATTAGATATTGATATTTTAAATATTATGTATTGAGAAGAACTATACACATTTTTAAAATATCACTCTCACTTCTAGAAATACTTTTTTTTAAGTTTCACCTCTTTAAACAAATAATTGGAATGTGAGCTACTGTAGTCTACATGTCTTCCAAAAAAATTCTTATAAAGGCTTGGATTTATGATTCAAACTGAATTCTACTCAAGTTGCTAAAATTGATTTGTCACAGCATGTGCAATTGGATAAAAATAACTAAGTCAGCATGTTCTCCTGGATAATTCAGTTACTATTAAGAAAGAAGGGGCATTTGGGTGACAGGCACTGCATGTTTAAAGTTTTGGAGGTCCCAGAGTCATATTTACTCTATGGGGATGAAGCTTTGGCAGTAGAAGGAATAATAGCACTATCCAGATTATCAGAAATTAGAGATCAAAACCTTTTTAATGACATCTGATGCACTGCTTTCAGTGTCTTTAAAGCCAGTTTGTATCCATATATTTCATATAGTTGAGATGATACATCATTCAGATAACTTATATCATATCAATATTTTTAATTTATTATGTTAATTCCAATTATATTTCTATTCCTTTCAATTAAAGTAATCTAGTCTGCATTTGTTAGAACAGAATAAACTATGCTGCAACAGGCAAATCTCACTATCTCAGTGGTTTAATCCAATGTCTTTCTCTGTGGGGCACTTCCTTTTAGGTAGTGATTCAAGTTTTCCAAATCATTTCACTATTATGACTCCATATTGATATGGGATTTTTTGGACTAGAACACGTGGTGTTCTCCTGGGCAAGATGGCTTCTCAGGTGCTTTGTCCCTTGGAGTTGAAGAATGAAACCACAGATGGAAGATGGTATAAGCTGCAAATTATAAAGGCTGCAAATCTGTGTGCCCTGATATCCCCTCTGATTTGATCACCATCCCCTTCTGATTTGGTCACCATGGTTACTCCTGATCTCAAAGGTCAAACCTTACATAGGACATGTGAAGTCCTCCTTCTTCATTGTTCTCTTGTTCCCTCCAACATTTCTTCCTCCTTCTTTATTTTATAAATATAGACCTTTTATTACTCCCAGTTCCCTTATCTTATGGATATGTAACTGTTGCCTCTCCCAACTCCCTTGATAAGGAAATGTAACCTTTTGCAGCTCTGTAGCCTACGCTTCTCCCATGGACCCCCTCAATTTAAAAATTCCCTACAGCTGCCTATTTCATCCCCCAAAATTTATATTTTAATATCATGGCATACTTTTATCCTGGTATCACTGCTGAAGTAACACTTTAGAGAATTGACAAGAAGTCAATTATAAGTGACACATATCGTTTCTATGCAAGTTCTATTGGATAAAAATTTTCCCTAACAGGTTTGGCTCAGTGGATAGAGCATCGACCTGTGGACTGAGGGGACCAAGGTTCAGTTCCAGTCAAGAGCATATGCCTGGCTTGTGGGTTCAATCTCTACTAGGAGGTGTGCAGGAGGCAGCCAATCAATGATTCTCTCTCGTCATTGATGTTTCTATCTCTCTCTCCCTCTCCCTTCCTCTCTGAAATCAATATAAATATATTGTTTTAAAAATATCATCAGGTGGTCTCTAACTTAACTATGAAGAAAATTGGAAAAATAAATAAGCAAATGGAAAAATGGTCATACTCTCTCTTAAATAAAGGAGAGAAATACTGTTATTCATGATTCTATTTCCAGCATACAGTGAGATACTTAACATTTGGTAAGTATTTATATTAATTGATAGCTGCATAGAAATGTCTGTAATATAATAAAATAACTTTTCTTTTAAAAATTACAACATGCCAAAACCAGTTTGGCTCAGTGGATAAAGCGTCGGCCTGCGGACTGAAAGGACCCAGGTTCAATTCCAGTCAAGGGCATGTACCTTGATTGCAGGCACATCCCCAATAGGGGGTGTGCAGGAGGCAGCTGATCAATGCTTCCCTCTCATCAATGTTTCTGGCTTTTTGTCCCTCTCCCTTCCTCTCTGTTAAAAATCAATAAACTATATTTTTAAAAAATTAAATAAAAAAAAATTGCAACACATTTTAAACATAGCACACTTTTCAACAATGGTCATTTTTATGTTACCCTAAAGCTTATATTTATATATATTCACACACATTAATACATCTGTTTCATAGACCGGGGGTTTTAAGTGAGGAATAGAGTAGGCAGGGACTTGTTCAGAAATACATGTCCATTATGTCAGGCAAGTAGGAGGATGTAGCCTCTTAGCCATCATTGCTACGTTGGCAATGCTTAGTAAACCAGTGTTACAGAGAGCAGTATATATTAAGGTAAACCAGAGCAAATAAGTGACTATTATAATTTCATCCCTATGAGAAAGTGCAACTGAAACCACTGACAATTAAAATGAATATGTAAATTGAGTAAAAGTTGGAAACATTTTATCACAAAACACAATAATACTAATACCATTGAAATGTAAATTTGAATTAAGTAATGTTATAATTTTTGTGCTGTAGGAATTTATTGGATGATGGAAATTTGATCATTTACTTTAGGAAATCAAAGGTACATTACCCAATTTGAGACAGAAAATTAAATAAAATATACTCCTATGAAATTCTAATTCTCTGAGGATTTATTCTCCCTCTTTCTTAAATTCTTATTAAATTCAAATTATAACTCAAATTTCAATTGATAATTGAAATACTATATGTATTTATTTCAATAAAATATTTTAATCACTCATTTTTTTTCATATAATTTACTTGTACTTAACAAAGCTTGATAATATCTGTTAGAAAAAATATATTTCCATGTTGTCAATAAAATATTTAAACCTTAATTAAAAGGACTCTTCACTATGTGAAAAGATTCTTAATGTGACATATTTTTAAATCCCAAGTCTCTCAGGTAAAATGAAAATAATTTATTTTCAAATTCATTCTTTTACATAACAATGTATTTGGCAAGTATTATTTCTTTTTTAAAAAGTATAGTAGTATTGATTTCAGAGAGGAAGAGAGAGGGAGAGAGAGACAGAAATATTAATGACAGGAGGCCCAATACATGCAGATTTGTGCAAGAATTGGCCTTCCTTTCCCCTGGCTGCCAGCACCACCTTTGTTCCAATTGGGGCCACTTTTTGTTCTGGCCCGGAGCCAACTTTCTTCCTTCCCACACTGCCCAGAGGCTCAGAGTGTCTGGGACACTTGGTGCTTGCATATGCAAATAAATCCACCATCTTTGTTGAATTAATTTGCATACTCACTCCTGATTGGCTAATGGGTGTCATGAAGGTATAGTTGATTTGCATGTTACTCTTTTATTAGTGTAGATGAGAAAGAATTATTGTATGCCCCCTACTGGGGTCCAGGCTGTAACAGACATGTGCCCTGACTGGCAATCAAACAGTTACCTCCTGGTTCATAGGGCAAAGCTCATCCACTGAACCAGGCTATTATTTCTTTTTCACTACTATTTATACAATCTCATAAGGAAATCCATTATATCATGTGATGTTATTATAATCCTATAAATGCATTTATATTTATATTTTCATATGTACAAAACATGAATAAGTCCAGAGATGACTCCTTTTAAATTTAAAATATTGATTAACTTATATAGGAAAATAGGCACTTCATCCAAAGGATATACTGCATGTTGACTCTTATTTCAAGATCAAAAAAAGGAGGAAAGATAATTGTAGACAAAAATCTCCTACCTTTCACCTATTGGTGAGATATAATGATTAAACATTAATAAAACCCCACGGGCAAGTTAGGTCATATCTAGTATTTGGAAGGAAAGTAGTGACATTTCAGAGATTTCTGCTGCCAGCACCCTCAGGCTCCAGAATATTAACTCACTTACATTTAAGATAATCCACCCAACTTAATACACAACCTTTGATATTCTACCATTCTGGCCCTGTACATTCATCCTTATTTTCACATTTAACTTAATCTGTATCTATAGTTCTCTTGATAACCTGCTATCACTGAAACCTGTCTGATTAAATGAGATAAGCTGAAGAGAACTGATAGGCTTGCCTCCAAATACATCCTAGCCATGCCTGAAAAGTAAAGCTTTCAGCGACTCATTTATTCCCTTAACTAGGAGAGATATCAAGCTTTTCAAATCACCATGAAGTACAATGAGTGGTTTCCTGATCTGTCATACCTGGCTACAAGTAATAGAGCACAGATCATATTGTTCACATTCCTCCGATCAAAGTCTCAAAATCCAGCCGAACGAAACTACAAAGCGGGGAAAACACAGGTGCTTTGGCTTTGTTCACAGAGTCATCAAGATCTGAAAGACTTATTTTTATCAGCACTCATCCTAAGGAATCTCCTTGAGGGAATGTAGAGCTTTGTAGCAGAGCAATAAAGCAGAATCTGAAGTATAGTTATGGTTGTAATTTGCACAGATCACTTGGTGCTCTAACACCATGCTCTTGATCACAGCATAAATCACACTTTAATTTTAACCTTTGCAGTTCATCAATAGATTAAATATCAAAAATAATTCAAGCCTGACACTATTGGTTTACAGGTAAGTTTAACAAGAAGGGGGAGGCTTAATGATGTATTAGTTGCCTTGTCAACTAAGGCATAAAGATTCATGACTCTTAACCTATGTTTCCATCACAAACTCAGAGCTATAAATAATGCAAACAGCTAATCAGGCATAGAAAAGATATATAGCTTCATTGAAAATCAGTTATCTGTACTGCTCCAGCTTTTAAAAATGCATCCTATGTAAAATAATCTAGCGATATAACTCATAAAAATATGCGCTGATTCACAGCCCATATTCAGTCTTTATTTTTAAAATTTTATTAGTTCCATAATATAGCATTAGTTCCTGAAACACTAACATCTTTTTAGACGGAATGTTTTAGCTTAAAGTTATATTATGATATAGACATAACATCAATCGCTAAGATATACATACAGTGATTTTCAAGACAAAAATCTGTAACATCTTTTCATACATAGAAGTTAGTAAAATAATTTCCATCAGATAGTAAAATGAAATAACAGCCAATGCACATTTAAGAAATTGAGTGAAAATCATGCCAATTAAAGGATTGAGAATTTTTTTTCCTTGAACCTGTATTAGTTTCCTAGGCCTGCTGGAAGACAGTATCACATATTGTGTAACTTAAACAGAATTAACTGTCTCACAGGGCTGGAGGATAGAGAGCTTAGGATAAGGTGTTAGCAGGGTTCCATCCTGTGAGAGCTAAGAGGAACAATCTGTCCTATGCTTCTCTCCTGGCTTCTGGAGTCAGGCATTGCTTGGCTCATGGAAGGTGCCCTTCTTATGTCTTCACCTTGTATTTCCTCTTTAGATATCTGTCTCTGTGTCCAAATTTTCCTTTTTTTTTATAAGGATATTCATCATATTATATCAGGCTCCACCTTGGTGACCTCATCTTAACTTGATTATTTTTAGAAAGATCCTAATCCAAGTTAGGTTTTTGTGATTTTGGAAAAAGAGAAGCCATAGCTGTGAAGTATTGGCTTTATTAGAGGGCCTTTGCAAACACTAAAAGCGGACAAAGCATCATCTGTTTCCAATAGCAAATCAATTTATTCTATAGGTTTCATAATTTCACGTGTTTCATGTAAACCAACTGTTATAAATGCTACTAAAATTAACCTAAAAATTCAACATTAAAGAAAATATAAATGTTAATGGAGTCATGGTCAAGATAATGTTATAATATTATAAACTCAGTAGAGCATAAAATGTATTTTGAATTATTGGTAAAACCTTATCAATTTATAATTGTATTTAATAAAACATAACTAATCAAATTAAATTTTCCAAATGTATACATGTTTAATATAAACAGAGGTTTTTTTTAATTTAAATTCATTGGGTGATATTGGTTAATAAAATTATATAGGTTTCAAGTGTATAATGCTGTGATATATCATCTGTAATTTGCATGTGTGCTCACTACCCAAGGTCAGATCTTGCCTCACCATATGTTTGACCCCCTTCACTCTTTACTGACTTCCACCTTTCTCCCCTCTGGTAATCATCATTCTGTTATCTGTGGCTCTCAGTTTTTGTTTGTCTTGCTTGTTAGTTTGTCGTTTTCAGTTTTATATCCTACATATGATTGAGATCATATTGTTCTTTACTTTTTATGTCTGACTTATTTCTTAGCATAATATTCTCAAGATCCATCCATGTTGTTGCAAATTGCAGTATTTCATCATTACTGATGGCTGAGTAGTGTTCCATTGTATATATGGGCCACACCTACTTTAATAATCTACCGAGGGACACTTTAATTGTTTCCCTATTTTGAGTACCATGAATTGTGATGCAATGAATGTAATGAATGCAAGTGAAAAACATTTGGGAATGTTTTCAGATTTGGAGGGCAGACACCCAAAAGAGGGATTGCTGGGTCATATGGTAAATCACCAATAAAGTATTTTAACTAGAAAAACTCTGTGATGAATGAGATATAGAATTTTAAAATATATCTTAAGAGATCAATATTTACTTTGTCTCTTTGCTATACCTGCCATCAAGATAGCACAAATATTGGAGTTTTTACAAGATATTTTTAAATAAATGTCAGTCTCAAGGGCACTAGGTATTTTAATAAATTTCCTAAATTTGGTTACATATTGGTAACAGCATGTGAATATTTTGAAACAGATCATCCCCTTATGGAGCCTAAAAATCTTCATTTTTTGTAGATTCTAATAAAATGCCTAATTGGACCTTGAAATTTATCTATACCAAACACAGTGAAATAAATAAGGTTTAATTTTGAGTGTATAAAAGGTCAAGGATGAAGGATGCTGCTGAACATTCTATAAATGTAATTACTGGCTCCCACAAAAAAAATAATTATCTGTTCTGAAATATAACTTGTACTAAGGTTGATAAACTTTATTTTTATTCGATAAATATATAAATGCCAGAATTGTGTGAAATTAAAAACCAAGATTTTGAACCTTCTGGTCAACATCTAATTATACAAAAAGACAACATTTTCAACAATTTTTTTCCTAAAAAATATTTATCAAAAACAAATTTCCCAAATTAAAGGGTAAAAATAATAGTTCTGAAAATACTTACACTGAAATATTTGCACTTTGATATATAAAAATTAGAATTGATCATTATTTCTATTTTGCAGTGTTTTTTTTTTTTGGAGCTTCAACACATGTCTAATTCTTACTATAGGGAAATTACCTGGACTTAGTATCATAGAAAATGGACATGTGCAGTGCTCAGTTATATGAGGACAGGTTTCCCTTGAGGACAGTAGTCACTGCAAAGCTGATATATTTTCCCAAGAAACTTAGAGTTCTGTTAAACATAATTTTCTCCATTTTCTGACACTCCTGATTGTGACTGTTTTACTTTTTCAGCATTAAGTTTCTGAAAGGCTACGGTAAAAGACAGGATTTATAAATCACAGTTTTATCAAAATTTACTGACTCAGCATTTCTACATCTGCTGCTGTGGAAGTGAATTTAAATAAGGATAGCTGATTCCATTTCATTACTGGACATCTCACTTCAATTGAAAAGTTATACACAAACTGTGAACTCCTACAAAGTAGACCTAAATGCCTGCATCACGTTTGTATTCCTCATACCTATCAGAGTAAACATTTAATTGATTCATTTGGTGAGTGAATTACATAAAAAATAATGTACAATAAAAGAAATGTATAAAATATAATGATACTGTAATGAAACACAAGTCAAATTCAATGGGTTTATGGAAACATGGAATACTAGAAATGAGATGTTAGTAGTTTTCATATAAAATAATAAAAATAGTTAAACAAGGAATGTAACGTGCACAGAATAAAAAGAAATGTAATATAGTATATACTTTAAGGTACTTGGGGTAAAAATAAAATTAGCCCTATTAAAAAAAATACTGAAAACTTTAAAGATTAATTAAAAGTTATTCATTGTCTTCCAAATATCCTACCATATTTACATTTTATAATATAAGATGGGTAGCTTTCTAGTTTTATTATTATCTAACTGGTAATGCAAATCTTCTATATTTTAAAGTATGGCCTCAATGAGAGTTCTTTCAGTTTCTTAGCTAATGGAGTATCTCAGAAGTTGGCATCCTCTCACTTGAAGCTGACTTCAAATCAAGAAACAGAGAAGACAATGACTCCCCATTGTCTTTCTCCCCAATTTCCTAGGCTTTGCTCAGTGTTTTCTTTTGTGGGAATGGATCCCAGTTGCCTCAAGGTAAGTACTATCTGTGGGCAACACAATAAATTAAACCATATTGGATAAAGTCAGCATGCCATTCGTTTGCTTATTCTCTGCAGAAATGTTGAGTTTTATTGAAAAGGAGATTTGCATTTTGAGTTGGAGTCTCTTGATCCCAAAGCACACATAGTTCCTGTCAAGAATCCTAGCTCTGCAAAGAGAAATTACTAAAAGTAGATCACAAAAGACAATAATGTGTAAAAATTTTGATTCTACACAATTGAAGGAGATTTGATAGAGCTATCAATTCATAAATGGGGACTTTTATTTTGTATCTGTGTAGAAAGATTTGAAAAATAGAGATCTAAATACAATTTCAGGTTGTATTATGTGCTGGGTACTATCCCACACATGATCTAAGTTCATATTTTAGAACAATCCTATCTAATAAAGAAGGAATATGCAAATTGACCATCACAAAGATGGTGGTGCACATAGCCACAAGATGGTAGCACCCAGTCTCCTCAGCCCTGCCAGAGTATCCCAGTCTTTTCAGCCCTACCTGGGGGATGGCAAGCACATGGTGTGGCTGGACCCATTCCTCAGCCTCCCAGCCCTCCAGGGCCAGCCCAAGGTATAGGCAAGCCTCGGATGGTGGCTGCCTAGCCACCCAGGCTCAGTAACCAGGACCGGCTGAGGCTTACGCTGCCAGCAGTGACAGCAACAGAGGTGTGATGGGGTATAGCCTTCCCCTGATCCCTGGGTTGCCTCCTACTCCTGAGACTGTGAGAGGGGGTAGGCTGGGCTGAGGGACCCCCCCATCCAGTGCATGAATTTTTCATGCATTGGGCCTCTAGTCCTATAATAAGTATATTGTTATCTATATTGTATGGATGATAGTTGTGGGTAATCTTCACTCTATGATTAACCTTATATCTAATTTTAAACTCATCTTCCCTTACTCATCCTCATTTCTTTCAATAATAGTTTTATCTTCTGGATGAGGTACATATTATCTTCAAAACTGAAGGAATGCATTTAACAGCATAAAAACTTTTTTTCTACAGTCTTGTGTTTGCTTTATTCCATTTTTCAGCCATAGCAAATTGAACTGGCTTCTAGGGGACTCTCTCAGGGGATGCTTAGTTGACCCCTACAATTCTGCTGAATGATTTTTCCACTGAGGAGTTGGAAAGAATGTTCCCATACCTCCAAACTCCTTGTAATATATTCGTGCTTCATACATGGGAATTATACAGCAGAAATATACCTACCTGAGCTACTTCTATTATTTAGTGATTTTAACCAAGACCAATTTTATATGATTCTATTTCAATAGTTTGTTTTGTTTTCAGCAATTTATTAGTCAATTCCAAAGACAGATCAAGTTGACCAAATGGAACAAATTTTTCTTAGAAGCATAATGAAAATATTACAAACATATAAGGACTGCACAGGAAGATAAGTGAAATGCTTATCAAATAAAAAACCTGGGTCACTACTAAGTGATACTGGAAAAATGGAGCTCATCACTGGTTCAGTGTGGTAATGGTATTAGTCCAAACCATCAAACAATGCAGCTGGCAGGTGTTTGTTTCAAACTGTCATCAGATATTAGAATACCATTCTAAATGACCTTCTGGTTTAATTGCAACAGACACATATTTTTAACTAAAATATTATTTTCTTATATTTCTTGCTTTTGTTGGTCTTTATAAATCTGTGGTTTTATTATTATGATGTTGAAAAGTTATTAAATATCTACTAGTATCAATTGTATCACTTCTACAATTATTAGAAAATAATTCTTATAGGGTTATCTGATAATTAATATAACAGGATTACGTATCCCTGCTGGATGGCTCACTTGGTTGGAGCATTATCCTATATACCAAAAGGTCATATATTTGATTCCCAGTCAGGGGCACATACCTAGGTTACAGGTTCAATTCCTGGTCAAGGAGCATACTGGAGGCAATCAATTGATATATCTCTCTCACATCAATCTTCTTCTCCATCTCCTTCTCCCTACCCCTCTGTCTCTAAAGTCAAAATAACATATCCAGATATCTTTGGGTAAGGATTACAAAAAGAGAATTAATATGTAGAGTCACAGTACTGCCTCAATAATTGTTAGTCCTATTTCCCCATAAACATTAGTTGTCATGCTTTCTTCATCCCACAATTCATAATTGCTCATTTACATTCATTATTCAGCTTACTCTTAGAAGCACGTGCACCTGTTTATAGGTTACTTTATTTTGTCATTCCAACAAAAACTACTCTAATGCACATATATGATAACAAAGCAGAAATTTTCAAAATATGAAGATTATGCCATCTTCATTTATTTACATACAATATTGCTAAATAATTACTATCCCCAGCATAAGACACTATACCCTCATCTTCAGTTATATTCAGTGAAAATACTCAGCTTCTTTTTATAAAAAGTATATGCTTCTCCATGGATAAGGATCAAGATATTGCTAATACTTGAACAAACCTAGATTAGTGTTATTAAACAGTACAGCCATAGTATTTAAAAGTGTGGTTCTAATTTCAGAAAGAATACCTAGATCCAAACCTTTTGTAAACTATTTCATAGTTAGATAATATTGAAAAATGTCTTTCCATCTTCAAGTCTTCATTTTCTGAACTGTAAACAGAAGCTAAATATATTCATAACAACAACAATAATTTACAAACCACTTACCGTGTGCCAAACACTCATTTAATCATCACAACACTCTGCACAGGACATATAATTGTCATTTTATGATAATGAGATATCTGTGTGTGAGATGACTAACACAAAGGGACGTAGATAATAAGGTCACAAAGCTTGTGATAGGTAGAGCAGAAAATAAAGGATATGCACTGAGTTCAGAGCCAAATCATTTAACCGCTCTGTTGAGGCCTATTGCATTGGCTTGATTTGAGCATAAAATGAAATCATGTGTATAAGAGCTTAGCATACTGTATTGTACATGCAAAATTCCAAATGTGATAACACCGGTTGTGATTTTAGTTATCGTTATCAGTATACTGATAGGATTGTTTATAGAGAAAAATAAATCAAAATGAAAGGAACAATGTTATATAGCTGCATTGCAAAGATGAATAGAATGGCATTGCACTACATTATGTAGAAATTAACTTTGACTCTATGCTGGGTGGAAACTACAAAGTATGATCAAGTTTACTGTATCTAACACCCATACTATTTCTTTTTTAAGCACAAGCACCCCTCCGCATACTCAGTTCTGAAAAGTGTACTTTATATACATCTCCTCATATTATAGCTACTTAGTCACAAAATATTTAATTATATTTCCAAAGTCTGAGAATAATTTAATAAATTCCAATACTCTCTTATGTTTTTTTTTTAGTGTCAATAACATTATCTTTGTTTGAAAATTCTTCCTACCAAGGTAACAGTGAAATATGCAATTTACATGAAAAAGAATTCTCAGATTGACATTTAAGCTGTCCTGCTTATGCAAGAAATCGCATACTTCATTAACACACCAAAGAGATTCAGCTTCTGAGTTAACTGCACCAGTAATATTAAATAATTCCCTGGTTCATAATTCAGTGGAAGTACAATGGAAATATAATTCACATTTTAAAATCCCAAATAGTCTCCTGCTTCAACATAAAAGTGTCATGTAAACCAGAATCATTGTTACTAAACAGCAATACCAGAGGTCTACTATGTGAGTTCTAATAGGAGGCTCAGCATCCCTATAGCATATTTTAAAATCAGTCCTTTTAATTTTTTCTTTACCCAAGAATCTTAACAATATCAGTTGTGTAAATAATTCTCAGTTTCCACATGATGTTCTTTGTTAATTTACTGTAAAGACACGATGGCTGGCCCTGCCCAGTGCAGCTCAGTTGTCCCATGCATCCCAAGATTGACAGTTCAATTCCTGGTTAGGGTGCTGGCCTGTTTGTGTGCTTGATCCCCAGTAGGGATATGCAGTAGGTAACCAATCAATGTTTCACTCTTACATAAATATTTCTCTCTTTCTTTCCCTTCCTCTCTCTGTAAAAGTCCATTAAAAATATATATTTTTTAAAAGACACAATGGTTAGGCATTGTTATCAAGTTGTTAGGTGACTAGAACACTTCTCAAAAATATGGTAAGAAATTTTATATTTCTTGAAACACTATGCATAACATTCTACATCATCTGCTTTTACCAAAACTACCATCAAATTCTGGAAAGTCAAAATATAATGGGGGTTTGTCATCATGCATGTATTTGTGTAATTCTTTACAAACTTCCAGTTTTCAAGAATCAGAGAGTCATTTAGCTAATTTCTAAAAATGCAGGTAACTAATATATATGCAATTAGACATAACAATAGCAGGAAACGTGACCCTTAGGTTAAGCTTTACAGAGTCTGTAATATTATTATAACACACAATGATAGTTCTAGCATGTTAGTAACAACTCCACTAATTAGCTTCTGAAGAGAGAACAATGATGGTTCCTCAGAGGCTTGAAATTTCTTATTGCAAACTTAGTACTCCACTATTAATGTAACTCAATATACAAAACATTCATTCAATTTAGTATTTAGCATTTTACAATAACTTTCTTTGACCAGATATCTTCTTGAGTTAATGCTCAGTATGTTATGTACATATATATTTAATACCTATATGTATGTTAATTGAAATATACATATATATGTACATATATAATATTCATATGTAATGGACATACTTATTTGTTTATTATATATTCACTTATTTATTTGTTTATTATCAACTAGTTTAGGTTAAAAATTAGCTGTGGCCTAGTAATGAATCATAGTCTAGAACCCAGTTACATGTGTAAAAATATAAACTTAACCTTTCCTTCTTAAGGACATTGCAAAAGCAATTCCCTTCAGAAGGAATGTGAAACCAGAACACACAAATAAAACAATGTCCCTTTCTAGGCCATTGTTAATTTCTGAAATCTTAACTCTACCTAACATTTTGTGATTTTCTAATATGATGTGATGTGTCCATTCCTATCCATTCTGACAGTAATTCTAGTAAATGAGAATTTTCTAATGTCTTTCAGTATAAAAATTAATGACTTTAATGGTTATTGCTCATTTATTAACAATAAGACTGTTAAAATATAATAGTGCCTTGCCAAAAGTTATGGGAATACAGAAACAATTTCCTCAGTAGAATAGAAACATAGATTTAATTTGTTCCATAAACATTTTCTACTTTCTATTTCTTTCTGCTTACTTTTTCCCTTCTCAGCAAGCCAATAGAATAAATCTCAAAAATCCACACCTTCTCTATAGGTTCTCATGAAAAAAATAAATAAATAAATTGAAGATACTTTAAATTGCTCCATTTAGGAAAAGAAACATTTGTCTTGTCACCCACCATAATTTTAACAAGTCATATTAAATAAAATTACTCATTATTTTATTTTTCTCTTTAAACATTGTGAAATTATTGAGATAATTACAGGATAGTTCCTGCTATATCCTGCTATTGCATATAAAATTAAGTAAAGGAATATGTCAAGGTTTACCTCAGAAAATATCATAGGTAAAAAGTATGTATAATGAAAATATATTACATTATTCAAGGCATGTTTTGCTTGAATAAGAACTGTAAATTATCCTTTGTAAATATAGTATACAACAAAATTGAGTGCCGTTTTTTCTCAACACTAAATTAGAAGAAATAAAGGTGATAAGGATTAATGGTCTCTAAAACATTCTCTTGCTCAGTAAAGGTGAGTAAATCATTTTAAGCTGATTCTTCTCCTAAATAATTGAGTTTTTCATTAGTTTTTTCTTAATTTAAAAGAGTCATTATCTCATTTGAGTAATGTTGTGGGTTATCTGTTTTAAACATATGCTCGCTACATCTCCTAGATCTCATTAGTTAGATATTTCTCAACCTGAGTTTGCAGTTAAACAGAAATGTTGAAGGTGGTGTAGGAAAGACTTCTTATTAATTATTCTCATGGACAGTCTTAGTATAAAGATTAGAGACCCATACTATTGCTACATTGCCTGTGGAAGGTTCATAATTCATTACACAGAAAGATGATAATTCTTGAATAGTGGGAGAGTATAAAAGAAAGGTATGGAAATTCTCTCCAGACTATCTATGCTTATGCCTTTATACCCACAATCTATAATAATAAAAATGTAATATACTAATTAGGCCAGATGTCCTTCAGAATGACCTTCTGGACAAGCTGGGGCTACAAGGGAAGCCCAGATTCCTGGTGCCTGCCAGTAGCTGGAGGGAAGTCAGTGCCAGCAGCCAGGAGAAGGAAGGCCTACTCTTGAACAAATTTCACACATTGACCCTCTAGCCTATAATAATAAAAGTGTAATATGCTAACTAGACTGAATGTCTCTGGACATCTTTCCTTCTGGACAAAGCCACAGCAGACAGAGGCTGTGGTGGTGGCTGGAGGGGGCCAGGGCTAATGTCCTTTCACAAATTTCATACATTGGGCCTCTAGTATATGTTAAATTCCGTGATCATAATGGAGAAGCTAGAGTTAATGTGCATTTTGATCAATCTTCCCCAGGTGAATTAAATTGCTGCCCACCAAACTTCTCTTAAAAATCATCAGCCTTAATTATGAATTGTTTCAGAAAACGCATATAAGAAAGTTATTAAATTCTGACTTATGTTGGCAGTGGCCTGGGCAAAATCTAATATCTTAGTAGTGTGTTCAGCTTCTTCCTAAGTTCTATGATAGCTTTGTGACTGTCTTGTAAATGCAATGTAAAAGAGTTGTAGGATGTGGGTGGGTAGGTGAGTAGGAAGAGATCAACCAAAGAACTTCTGTGCATACATGTGCACAACCCATGGACACAGACAACAGTGTGGTGAAGGCCTGGGGTTGGAGACAGAGTGGGCTAGATGGGGCCAATGGGGAAAAATGGGAACCTATGTAATACTTTAAATGATAGCAATTTAAAGAGAAAGAGTTGTGGATTTAGATTTCAAGGACATTTATTATGCTCCTCATAGAAAGGGGCAGGTACATCCATAATATATTTATTTTCTTGTTTCTTTTTTCATGTCTGTTTTCTTTTTTTTTCCAACTAACTTCATCGGAGTGACACTGGTTAATAAGATTATATAGGTTTCCAGTTTACATTTGTATGATACATGATCTGTATATTTGAAAACAGTAGCTCCAACAAGGGGTTAATATCTAAAATGTATAAAAAAAACCCTCATACAGTTCAAGATCAAACAATCCAATTTAAAAATGGGCAGAAGACCTGAACAGACACTTATCACAAGAAGACAGACAAATAGCTAATAGATAAATGAAAAAATGACCAACTTCACTAGTTATTAGGGAATTGCAAATCAAAATTGCAGTGGGTAACTACCTCACACTTGATAGAATGGCTATTATCAACAAGATAAGTAATAATACATGCTAGAGAGGTTGTTATGCTTATGCCTTTATGCCCACAATCTATAATAATAAAATTGTAATATGCTAATTAGACCAGATGTGGAGAAAAAGGGGCCCTCATTCACTGCTGGTTGAGAATGTAACCTGGTAGAGCTACTGTCTGGTTTCTGAAATGCAGCTTGGATATCTGGAAGTAGAACAGCCACTTAATGAAAACACTATATATGGCCAAGAAGAGAAATAGTAGGAGCTGTCAAGGCAGAACTAAAATTGTTACCTTCCAGATTATCTTTGCAGATGGAAAATAGACCCTAACTTGTTTAAGACTTTGCAGGTTTCTGTTACATACACCTAAATACATATCAAAGTAATATGCTAGTAAGTTATCTTTATATCATTGAAGGATCATACTATAATTCCACTTCATATAAAATATGGTCAAACAAGTCAGTTCCTCTCATAATTCCTATTTCCTATTTTTAATATTCATTTCCTGTACAAGCTGCCTTCATTTTATTTTATTTTATCTTATTTTATTTTTACTTTAGTCTTTTTTTAATATTTCTCTTCAGTAAATAACTTGTATGATAACCATTGTTAGGGGCATATCTGAAATACACAGTGGCATGTGAGTCATGTCTGCACTTATAGTTAATTCAGGAGAGGCCAATTAGCCTGGAAAAAGGCCATATTTCAGCTTTTTATTTGACTGAGGCAAAAACACAAATACCCATTATTTTTTTTATGACCATCAGCATGCTGAAAACATATATGTATTTTTAAAGTTTTTTTAGTGAAAGAGGGAATAGGCTGATTAAGGATCATCATTAGTGGGAAAATCTCTTCTGAGCCTTAATCTCATTTATTCTTTATATCCTATATAATAAAAAGCTAATATACAAATTGTCCCCTCTGGCAGGAGTGCCTCCATAGTTCAACCAGGGGGTAGGACTGGCCAGTCAACTGCCTGCTGGCCCTCCCCCTTGTCAGCCCAATCTGCCTTGATTGTGGCATGCTGGCTGGGCCCCACTTATGCATGAATTCATGTACCAGGGCTCTAGTCTACACTAACAAAGGACTCAGATGAAAATCGACCATACCTTCATGATGCCGACCAATCAATCAGGAGTGAGTATGCAAATTAACCCAACAAAGATGGCAAGTTTAATTTGCATATATAGGCACTGAGGGCCAGGGGTGGGATGGGATGCTTGTGTTGTCACCATGGTGATGATGCGGGCATTCTGCACTGCCACAGCTGCTCTGGGCCTCTGGGCAGAATGAAAATGTTGGAAAGGTGGGTCGGGGCCGGAGCAAAAGGTGGCTCCAGCCAGAGCAAAGGCATTGTCAGCAACCAGGGGAAGGTGCATTCTTGCATGAATATTCATGACTGAAGCTATTCAGAAATATATATATTTTTTTTCTAATAGTATTATTAGAAATATATATATATATAATATTTTTTTCTAATAGTATTAGGCTTAAAACACATTTATTACACCATTACAAACTTTTCTTAGAACATTGGCTACTTTCAATTGATTGGTTAATATAGAGTTTGGATATGAATCCAATTGAACTCATATACTGACACCTAATAAGAAATACCTTTATATGCACTGGGTTCTTACATCAAGTTGTATAGTCTTTCTGTCCAGAAAAACTGAAAACATTTCTCCAGTTAGTTGACATAAAAGTTATTCTTCTCATTGGAAAGAAAGAAAAATTATAAGCTAACTCTCAGTCATGGCAAATGAGCTTCACTTCCTTTTTTTCTCTTTTATCAAGACTCAGTTATTAATAAGCATGACTGTGAAGCATTCTCTGGGTTCCTTCAGTTACTGCCTGCATCCAAACACTTAATTAAATAACTGAATTGACATTCAGGCATTCACACAAATTCACTTGAAGAGTACAGCTAACCAATACATATACACAGGTGACACAAACACGGAAGAAACA